>UCOJ01000291.1:0-138704 GCA_900474305.1 Cecidostiba fungosa | reverse complement strand
ATTTAAAAAATACAGTTTTTTTACATTTTACTTAGCCAGTTTTTGCCTTTACGACCATTTTAAATGGGAGCTTTTCTACCAGGGCACCTACAGTCTGGTCGATGGAGGAGCGTCTCATCAGTTCCGGCTGAACAGCAGCCAAGCCTTCACATCGACGAAATGACAGACAGAGATCATTATGGTTTCTCAGTATTCATACCGTTATTATTTCGTTCATTATATATTATATGCATACTGCAGTTTTTGTACAGATATTATTTGCTTACAAAAGAAAAACTTATATACTGTTTATAATTTTCAACAGGGTTGCGACTCTAATTTTTTATTTTATTATAATTTACCTAAACATGGTTAAGTCTATACTAAAAAGAAAAACTTATATATAATAGATTATAGATTAGATTTTATGCGAACAATTCTTTGTAAAACTGCGCAGATAAACGTCTTTGAACATTCTTGATCTATTAAAAGTATCCATAATTCATAATAATTACACATAACTTATATACTATATAGCCTATTATACTAATTTTTCAGTCAAAATATCTCATCAATTTTTAGCTTACATTGGAAGACATTTCTAAATACATAGAATATGGCACTGACGTATACATATACTTAATATTCAAATAGCGATGCTAGAGTAAAATGGAGTGAATTTTATGTATACTGGAATATCAACGACATAACAGTCTTGTATAATAACTTTCTGCTATCTTTCGCCCAAAGAAAATCCAAGTGATTAAAGTTGTCGTTAGGTACTTTTTGAAATAGTACGATATTTGGCAAATGCTTTTGCAAAAATAAGCTATCCTGAAATAAATTATACAATAATCACTGGTTGAAATAGCTGTAAAAATAAATTCTAATTCGTATGTATTATATTTACCTCAGGCGGTGAGAAATAGTCACTTTTTCCATAAAACAGTGCTACCGGAGCAGTAACCCGCGTCAAATTATAGAATGGCGGTGTACTCTTTGAATACTTTTTGTAATTCATCTCTGTACCGTAATCGTACATTTGGAATTCACCCGTAATAATATTCTGAATGTAGTGCATGATAGCTTGGAATGAGCTTCCAGCAGGAAAATACGACAAAATTGTCGGATATGCGCTCTAAAACAAAATATTAAATTCTTTTCATGACAAATTCTAAATACCAATTTTACACTTGGAATGCAATGTAAAAGGGATGTTTACCACATTAAATCTTTGCGTATCAGCAATAGGAGCCACTAATGTAAAAAATGTTGTACAGATCAATAATTGCATTCGTCGTGTTCTGTCGCTACAAAAGTTATTGGCTAAATTTCCTATAAATGATGATTGAGGCAAAACTTCGTAATACTGAAACCGTTTGCTGAAGCTCTGAAAATAATATAACCAGTAAATGATATTGTAAAAACTTTAGCAAAAAAAGCATTTGAATTCAAAGTAAAATCTTACAAGGACATGCATTTTTAAAAATGATAAGTAAACGAAACTATAAAGTTTTACAACCTGAGCAGCCTTGGCGTTGTCGACTATTAATTTCATCGTGATCGGTAGTTTATGTTTCCAAAATACGATTGGTGCAAGGCCAATCACTAGACTAACTTTTTTGTTATATTCAGGTATCGTTGACAACAGCGCAAAACTTTCCGTTGTACCCATGGAAAATCCAATCAAAATTAGACGACGTTGTCCAGACATCGAAAGGGTGTAATCGATCGATGCACTCAAATCAATCAAGCCTATTTCATGATAGCTATTTGAATAACAAATTTGAATAAGAATTTTATACACAGTAGGTAACATCAAACTGATAACAGAATCAAAGCTTTGCGAAACAGCGAAATTTTCAAATTATATGTCATATATTTTTTATGTAGTTGAATATACGAGAATAGAAATTGTGTACCTGAATTCCCAAAACTCTTTCTCTTTCGGTGATAAGAAAACGTGAGATCTAGAGTAAGTGTTACCTCGGGCGTTTCCAAGCCATACATCGTAACCAGCATCTGCTAGTAGAAATGCTAGAAAAAGAATAAAGATTCGTAATTTTCTAGAATGGAAACGAAATTGCAAAATTGAGCAGATGGAAAATTTTTCAACGTTAAAATTGTTGCTGATGTAAACAAATATAAACAAAATATTCTGTTGAAACTCGACGTGAAAAATTGTACTTTTTCAGATTTCTTGTTCTCAATATTGAGATAAATATAATAAACTTTAAAAATGAATTATTTTTTAGTAGAAATTTTTTGTTCAAAGAATTTATGTAGGTTTATAAAAGAACACTCACCGAGATCTTTACCAGGCCCAATTAAAACAAAAGTGTCGCTGGAACATAAAAGCCCATGCTGCAAGAACACGACGGGCTTTCCAGGAGCTTTCGGATTTAACGGACTACCGGTAATCCTGTGCAATACCAAAATATAGCCGTCCCATGTCGTCAGCTTGTATTCTTCCGCTGTATAGCCGTGACGTTCGACAAGCCCGATCTGCAACGAATTTACTACTGCCAAACTTTTCACTTTTTTATTTACTGTACATGCTGGTGAGCTATTTCATCACTATTTCCAATGTTTTTCAGAGTTAAGGAAAAAGCAAAACAAGAGCCGAAAATGCGCATCGTTGCAAAAGGTTTTTTATCGAACTAGTAAAAAAGTCTAAAAAGTTTGGATATATATGGCTAGCATTTAAAACTCAAGCATTTCTTGATTTTAGAATATTTACATAGTTGATTGTTAACTAGATAATAATTTATAAATATACTATAATTGATTTGAACGAATGTTTAACGATAATTTGTTGTCTACTTATAGTTTAAATATCATTTAATTACTTACAAAGTCAAGGATTCCATACCGATTTCCGAGACTTTTCATCTGACTTTCATTTCTTACTTTTACAACGTCATATTTGATAGGTAGAAGGTCTTCGAATCGTAAACAAAAACTAAGCTGTAAGCAAAGCACAAAGAATGTAACTAAAATCACTGTACTTTTCATGTCACACAATTTCACACTCTCACACAGCGGATCTTCTTTTTCACATCAAGTCACAACTGCAAATAAAGACGTCCGATTCTACACAGTTAGCCGCGATGCTGCGAAGATCTTTCGCCGACAGACACTAATGTAATGATCAAAAATCACCATATCATAAGTTTAAATATGCTCATATGAATTTAGCCACGGAATTCTATCACCATCGAGAAGCGTATCACACGTATTCAAATTTATACGGAAGAACAAGTTTTTTCGACTGACATTATCCAAATATAATAACCTTTTGACAGCATTGGATGGAAGATCGAAACGGGTTTAAGATTTTTTACTCGTATTCATAAAGACATTAACATGCGCATTAGTTACAGAATTTTAATTTCAAATACAGATACCTATTTATTTTATAGCAGTACGGAACCTCATCGGATGCGATCGTTAATATAAACACCGAAAAGTTTTGATAATATACACTTCCGTATAAATCGATGATTATGCGATAACTCCTCCATAATAAAATTTGTCAATTTAATTTAGTTATGTTTCACATGCAGTGATAATATAAAATAAAATACGTAATATAAATGTATTTATTTCCACATTCTTCCAATTTTTCCATAATTCTCGTAAGTACAATTTTATTTTATACTAAATATAACAAATTCGTTATTTAATTTTTATTCAACAACATTTTGACAATGATTTCAGTGTTACAATGCAAAGCGAACGATAAATCCACAAGGCGATGTGTTAGTTTACATAATACAAATATCAAGAATAAGATTCTTTAAGATTCGTAGTTTTTTAACAAATCGAGTAAATGGTTGTGGAATATGACTGGACGTTTTTTGGGCCATAAACTATCCAAATCTTCGTTAATTAAATTAATGACTACATTTGGTAATTTACGAAGTAGTTGATCGTAGTCCTAAAATTACAGAATTATTAAAAAATCATAATTATAAACTATAGGGATTCACATAACGGTGTTTTGTCAGAACCCATTTACCTACCAGTGATTTATCGAAGCTATTAGGACTTTCTTTATCATATATGACAACAGGTACAGTCACCTTTGACAAGTCATATTCGTCCTTTTTTCCAGATGTTTGAAAAGAACTAAATTCACCAGATTCTATATTTTGAAGCAAATGTAAAATCGTGTTTTTCGATGTACCAGCAGGAAAGTATTTGAGGATATCGGCGTAAATAGACTTGAAAAAATGCACATCAATATAATTAGATCATAGCTAGATTTTAAGATTATATCAGTAATAAAAAATAAAAGACATACTTCATCAATAGACACATGTGAACCATAAAAAGATTGTATAACTTGCAAGCAACTTGTAATATTTGAAGTCTCATTACAATACTCAGGAAGCTGTACACCCATAAGTTTGGATTGTGTGTAAAACTCGGAATGCTCTATTAGCTAAAAAAAATCCATTATCAGGCATAAGTACCATGTCCTGTGTCAATAGTAAAATTTAAAATAAAAGTATTAATTTTTACCTCTACTTCCCTTCGTATGAATTTCATGGGATTTTCGTTATTGGACGAAATGGGTTTCTCATTATTGATTGGCTTAACTCTTAAATTATCCCATGTCTGGTCTGATAATAACTCTGAGTCATGATTGCTCCAGTATGCGAATGGATGGATAGAAACAAATAATCTGATTACATTGTTTGCACGATTCGCATTATCAGTAAAGTAAATAAAACCTTCAGATGCACCTAATTGATACCCTATAAAATCGAGTTTCTCCACCTTGGTTTCTTCGATTATTTTCTCAATAAAGACTGATACATCTTTTTTTCCTACTTCATCAAAGCTGGAATATTTACGGAACAAAAATTTATTCAAGTGTTTTTTCTCCACACCTACACCGAAAGTACAATTTCCCTCCCGGGCGCCTGGAGAGAAATGTGCATTTTTCGGTGCTGGTGTGAAGAAAAATAGTATACGCACCAAGCGAGGAAAATTGCACAGCCCATATCTCGTGTTTATTTAATTTACTTTTAATTTTCACGAGATATGGACTGTCCAAGTTTTTTCCTCCCTAGGCCCGTAATTTACTATTTTTTCATAAGTCACTGCAATATTATATCTTATCAATTTAGAATTTATATTTTACCTAAAATCCCAAAAATTTGTGTCATTTGTAGACAGAGTATTATGTGATCTTGAATATGTGTTACCTCTGGCGTTACCCATCCAAACATCAAATCCGGCATCTGCTAAAATAAAAGCTAAAACGATACGAAGTGTAAAATTATGAGAGATACGAGTGATGGAAAAGTTAATATATATCAATAAATAATACCAAGATCCTTATCAGGTCCCTGTAGAACAAAACAATCCGATGACATGAATAGTCCATGCTGCATGTATACAACAGGTTTCGTTCCGTTCACCAATCTTGTATTTCTCCTACTTTGTAATCTGTGTAAGTTCAAATGATAACCGTTTGATTGAACAATATACGTTAATGCAATATAACCAGCATGCTTATTAACAAGGCCTGCCTGCAATGCGAAATTAATGAATGAAGCATAATTGTATTGCTTTGTCATCCATAGTGCTTAAAAAATATAGATATATTTATACTTACAAAATTAAGAACTTGAAGCTTTGCTACTTCAGGTCGTGGATCTAATTTAGCTACGCGATAAATATCGTGTCTGACTAGATCCGCAATACACATTACTTCACTAAAAAAATAACTGAACAAAAATAACGCTACACAAATTGTATAGATCGGTCGAATCATGTTTAAACGAACGCGCGAATTGTGTTTGATGTATATAGTAACTGACGACGTATTTAGATTTTTTTTAATCAACGACTTAAGCAAGTATACTTTATTGTCACGAATCGTACTAATATTTTACGACCTTCTAAATAAGGAAACTATGAAATACGAAACCGTTACGTTCAATTCTTTGTCAGAAACAATCCTTATATTATGTATTCGATAAATACTTAATATCTCGTTATAATTTTAGACTTTAGTTTTTCTCAGTAACAAACAGAGATTCTAATGCTCGACGATATTCACGCGTAGTTATAGGAGTTTAAGAAAAAATTAAGACCGTCCGGATCGTCAAGTCACCGCACTTAAAATAATCATGACCGAATACTGAACTTCAAGTCTATACATTCAGTAGTTTCTGTCACTTCTCTCTCTTGCTACGCTTTTATACATTTCTAGAACATATAAACCTTCGCATTATCAAACCCAATCGATAAATCCAACCACCAAATAAGAGGCCTTAAATAAACTTCCTTATTCATTTAATCGTACAGACAATCTCATGAATATTAATCAGCCGAAGATCCATTCAACGCATCCAACTCGACGCGATAGAAATGAAAACAATCGGCCTGTCGCTTGACGCTCGACAAACAGTCGTCGTCGAGGCTTCAATCGCCATTGAAACGCTTGTGCAATTGTTCGCGCACATGGCCTCTTTGGGATTCCTACGTCGATATCTCTGATAAGGATGACACGTGTGCCTACTCGTGGATTAGATAAACACACACGTAGACAGCTTCTAGCAGATGAGTGGCTGTCTGTGCGACGATAATCGATGCAAATTGACGTGTATATAGACGCGCAGTCATTGCTCTATTTTTTTCCAGCTTCTTCTTCTTCTTCTCTTTGGCTGATAATGTAATCTTGTACGAGAGCAACCCCTCGGATGTAAGGTGTGCCTAGCATTGATGCGTTCGATTGATCCCTGTTTCTTCTTACGGCTGCTGCTGAAGTATGCGGATTTCTGCTGGATATAGATATAGGACACCGATTGGCGAAGAAACATCTTACTTGATCAACTGTTTGTGTGTGTGTTTCTGTGTGTGTGCAACGGAAAAAATACCCTGGACACCAGTAATTACGTGTTTTCCCTTGAAGAGAGTAGGGAAAAACTGCGTGTAGGTAAGGTAGACCTTGCCGGCGAGGAGCTGTTTCCAAAAATGAGGCTTAACATTGAGGTATCAGGTCAGTTGCTAAAAAAATAAATAAATAAGAACTATACTATAATAACATTTTCAAAACATATCAAAGAAACCTCGACATACGATTTTCCTCGTTTAATATTGGTGTGACACAGGAAGGGACCGTAAAGACACAACACGCTATTCCATACGCTAAGGATCCCGTTTAAAAAAAACTGTACGCACTCTACGCGTTAAGTACGGTTTCCGCGCGTGTGTAACCTCGGCATGATATTTGACAAAAAGATTAATGTACCGAGGCAAATTCTCGTTTGCCATATTTCTTTTAATCTTGTTTGCTGTGTTAGCCACACGTGTGCTGGCTTAGCATAATAACGCCGGAGATAAGTGATGAGCTTGGATTTAACTTAGCGAGTGTGTATAATTTATACAAATTAAAGCCAAATTAGGCGCACAAATTCAAATATTGCTCTTATATAAACGGCTATATTAAAGTTGCTGTAATATAAAGCTGAAGTAAGTTAGGCATTATGAATTTCAAGCAGACTGCATTAGGTGATCGGCTTAGCGTATAATATTATACCACCGGAAGTGATGAGCATTGAATTATCCGGCAAAAAATCGCGAGAGCTATGAGGCTATCGCTTTCTAAATATAAAGCAGAGACTGCATCTATACCGCCGAAAGTATACATAAAAACTATCGGCGCACGACGTCAGTTATAGACCACAACAAAATTTCATGATCATTGAATCTTTATTCTCCAGCAAAATCTCGCTAAAAACATCAGAAATGCCTGCACATGTCGAGCTGCCGATAATTTACGTTTCAAGCAAGCCCTCTTTCGAAGTTCGTCTTCAAAAGAAGGCCACTCGCTCTTGGAAGGGAAAAAATCGCAGCGTCACTATGCTCGCGTCACCGCGACGTCGTCTTATAAAGTCTCCTCCCGTCTGATCAGCTCAGCGATCCCGTTGCCCATCTCGAGGAGGGCCTCGTGTTCCGTCAAGCCCATTCGCCTCTTGTTGCTGACATCGTAGACGCCACCCTCGCTCTCGCTGTGCTCGCCTCGCGTACCTCGTACCTGAGTTTATTTCTTTTTTTAATCTTGTTGATTGGTAATGTAAAGTAGTCTTAAACATTCAAATAATTGCCGAATTCTCCCGATACGATGAGCCCGCATGAAAATGATGACACACAAAGACGCAACTAACCTGAAGATTGTAAACAGCAGCGAGGCGTTTGAGTTCCTGAGGATCGGCCGCAAGCTTTGGCAGCCGGACATGCACAGAGGCGCGAATGGTCGTGCCGAGGTTGGTCGGGCAGAAGGTCAGGTATCCTAAGCGCTCGTGACGTGAGAATCTAAGCTGCTGGCGTTCGAGCTTGCCGAGAGCTTCGATCAACCGAGCGTAGACCGCGGACAGGTCACCCCCCTTCTGCATCGAGATCAGCCGCAGGTGGTCCTCCTCGTTACACCAGGCCAACAGCGTCTTGTTCCCATTGTAGAAGATGCCGCGACCTATATAGGTACGCACACACTATATAACAGCGAGCAGTGCGCGCGCTCGAAACAGTTTGGTATGCGCTATCGTCACGGCTATGTGGCTTATGTGGAGAACTATGCTATGTGTGTGTATTGGTTTAAGCTTGCTGAGCGGGAAAAGATCGCGATGCTCTGGGAGAATTGATTTGGTCGAGAGTAGCTGTATATGCGGTTAATGGATTATTGATCGGTCAGCTATATGTATGAGATTGTTGTCTGTTAGCTCAAGTTGATTCTTGATTGGTTCCTTTGTTTCTCTCTTTTTTTGTGGATTATTGCTTTATCGTGGCACAGATTCCACTGTAAGGATGGATTTCTTACTGTAATTTACTGCAGGGTTAAAAATTCATCATCGAGAACAGATGATTGAATTTTCTCATCAAACGGCGGTAGCTGATGTAAGAAATTTCTTATTTAACGACTGAAATGAAATTCTCAGAAGATTTCATGAAACCGCCATCGCCATCTTCATTTCAATATTGAATAAGGCCAAATGAGATTCAATTTTCTATTTACACGAATCGCAGAATGAATATTAGTCGCGTAAAATCGTACGACTTCTCTATCAGCTCTCCCGATATTAACGACTGCAATTTCTTATTTTTAAAAAACCCCGGAAAGCTCAATGAATAATACGTCATATAAAGCTAACCAATCAAAATTGGACTGCCTGCATTCGAGCACATCTTAATCAATTCCCATATTTACCGCAGTACCATCAGACTGATTGACGCGTCCAGTATAGTATGGGACACACAGACACAAGTCCGATAACCAAGAGATGAGATGGCTCTTCAAATTTATCTCGACCGGTATAAATCAAGCACACACTACGCTCCCGCAGGCGGCAAGAGCCATTAGCATTATAAATTAGTCCGAGAGTCGCTGCATCAGGCAGGATTCAATGCTCCGAATGGAGATTATTCATAAAAGAAACGATGCAACTCGAAAGAATCCGATAAATCCGTAACTTTCGCTGTATATATATATATACACCTATATTGCATCACTGCCACGCCCGCCGCGCGAATCCAATTACTATACTCGAGAGCCTTCTTCGAGATTTTCTTCGACGACACCAAGAGCTTTTTTCGCGAGAACGACTAGCAGACTGCTGCTCTCTTATACGAGGAAGAAAGAAGATAAGTGGCCGAGAGAGCCGATTGCTAGCTTTTTTCGATACTGATGGTGATCGGGTGATTGATCATTATTGGCTGGACCATTTGCTTCGGTGTGAAGATGCTCTTTTTTTTTGTTTTTTTTTTTTTATTATTTCTCTTGCGATGTATACGCAAAGTAGACGCGGGAAATTTGAATTTTTTATCGAGTGTACCCCAGATTTCGCCATTAATTAAAGGTATAAAGCCTGAAAAGGATTACTCACTCATCTCCCGTGTAATATTCATCCTCGGAATAAAAAACGAAGTATAAAAAAGGCCAAAGCCAACTCCCCCTTGTATTTGCCAGGGAACGAAAAGCTCTTTCTAGCAAAGCTCCGGAATTCCCGGTAATAAGCTCAAAGAAGCGCGTCGTCTGCCAAAAAATCCCTCCCATATACTTACTCGCTTCACGAACCTCACTCAATTACTCGTTTAAAATTTGGATCGTCGCGTAGCATATATATATAAATGTATAATATCGTCTCTCTCTCTCTCTCTAGATTGCTTTCGATTCTGACGAGGCGAAACCGAGTGGAAAAACGAAGCCGAGACAAATGCGTACGAACGAACGAGACGTATATGTGATGACGAGGGGGAGAAAAAGAAGCTCTGAGGGGATATTTCATGGACGCAATTTGCGAGTATAGCGCGTTTTGAATAGCGATGGCTTGCTCCCGAGATAGTTGATAATCTTGTGTTACGTCACTCTAGCAATTAAGTCGGCCATCTAGTATATACACGCGAAAAAAAGTGGACGACAAGCAATCTCTCTCTCTTGAGCTAGTTGGAAAGGAAGGCAGGAGAGAGAGAGAGATAGACATCGCTGGCGTAGGAAAGACAGAGCTGATATCCTCTCGTCACTCACCGGTTGGCCAGAATTCGCAAGCTCGAGCGTCCTGTAAGAAACGGTCGCCCTCCTTGAAAAGAAAGTGATCATCGATCAGGCGCTGCTGGGTCTCCTTGTCCATGCCTTCGAGAGGGTAGTACTCGCCTTTTAGATCACCGTCCAGACTCTTCAGTGCACCGGAAATCTGAGGATTGAGAGAATTGCAGCTTTTTAGACTATTATTGTGTGCGAACAGTCTTTTCTTCATTTTGCTGTTTGAGAAGTAATTTCATTGTACTTTACAAAATTTTGATTTTAATTTATATACATTTGGTTGCAAATGCTTCTGAACTCTGTTGTTCGAAGTAATTCAAGGGAAGCATTCTACACTAGCAAAAGCACTTCTCTTCGCTAATAACAATTAACCCACAGTAAACGTTATAAAATCCCCGCCGTGTATTACCTTTCATTACCGTCAGAGTATATCGTTACGCAGAATAATGAGCTTGCAAACCGTACAAAGCTATACGCGATACAAACAAGAAACAAATTAATGTATATTTTAAAAGCTTTAATTACAAATCCTCTTTCCAAACGTACACAGGTATATACACCTATATCTTCTTAATTAATTCACAAACTGCGTACACACGTTCGACAGCGATTCGGATCGTAATAATTAATATATACCGAGAACAAAGTCATTTAAATAATTGCAAAAAAATTTCATCGTCCCCTCTCTCGTGTTAAATTTATTTCGACGATATTATTACAAAACGCGAAATGTTTCCATTTCAGCATTCATAATTAGACTCTTATATCAACGCAGCGCTGAGGTTATACACTGGGACCTCCAAAAAGCTCGCTCTCTCGCTCGACGAAGTAATTGAATACACTCGTTCAGCGTAAACGATGTCCTAATTAAACTCCTCTTTCCGCCATTGTACAAAATGAACCACGTACACATGCTAAATGAAAATTCACTCTTGGTCCGGAAGAGAATAAAAAAAATAAAAAGTTTCCCTCGATTCGTCGCGTTGTTAATTTTCTTTTTCTCCTCGGCGTATACCACTCGAAAACAAAACCGCGAAGCTCTCAAGAAAATGAGAAAGAAAAACAGCAAGGATATAAGCAGCAGGCGCGAGATCAAAACGCCTCGCCTTTAATCTGGCGCGTAAAAGGAGGAGAAAAGAATTTAAACAAGAGAGAAATAAAAATAAGACCGGATACAAAAGCTCGCAACAAACGCATACACAGCCGCCAACGCGTACAATGAATGGGGAATGAGGCGCGAGAGTGCGTAAATGAGAGAAACCTGCTGGAGTAGGAAGAAGGATAAACGCTTCGTTAATGTGAAAGTAGATGTTGTCGTTGCTGCAGAGGTGGTTTTGGAATTGTTAATTAACGTTCGTCCTTCTTTTTTTTAGCGTCCAAACGTGAGCTTTTACATAATTCACTGTTATAAGCAATGCAAAATTCAGAGACACAAAACTGGGTCACGCGGAATCCCTAAAAGAAAGCACCCTCCATCATTACACTCACCCTCCGCAGCAAAAAAAGAAGCCAACAAAAATATTCACGCAGACTCCTCATCCCCCATCGCAATAAACAAAGACAACGATCTCCGGTAGAGAAGCCGAAAGGAGAAAAAAAGCCCTCCACTATACTGACCTTATCCTGTATCTCAAGATACTGCTCTCGACTCATCGTCGGGTTGAACGGATAGTTCTCTAGAGACCTGGCACACCGGACCCTCGTGGAGATGATGTACTTGCCCTCGGGGTCGAGACTCGGTACTTTACTCGCGTCACCCCAGTTCGATGCTGGATGTACATCCGTTGGTTTGAAGCCCTCGTGGTAGTCCTCGATTATGGGGTTGAACAACGCGGCGAAGGTCGAGTAGGCTTCCGGATCGGCGGCGTAAGCTCCGATTCCGGAGTCTGGATTCTTCAGGCCTGACTGGATCACGTCCAGGAGAGTCGAACCGTAACGAGTCTTGCGGGTCTGGATAGAGGAGGGAAGGATGGTGAGGGATTCTTGTTTTTTTTTTTTTTTTTTTTTTTTTTTGTCGGACGTTCGCTGGAGGAAATAAGCTGCCTTATCGGTGAGAATATGAGAGATGTTTTTCATGCGTGCATTATAAAGCATTAAACAATGAGCTTTTGTTAAAATTTTTTGTAATGAATAATTAATTTACAAGAAACCTTATTTACATTTTCAAATTAATTAATTAATTTACAAGAAACCTTATTTACTTTTTCAAATCATTGTTCAGGGGCTCTGACTTGTAGAAAAAATTCATCGAAAATAAACAAGGTACATTTAAACCGAAAACTGGACAAAAATTGTGCAATTTTAAATAATAAAATAAAAGTACGCTCATTTCGACCAGTAAAAAGATGTTCAACCCAGCACAAAAAATCCAACTACACCCCCAGAGCCTTACGAGCCATCAAAATGAGGTAACCCTTTGAAAAAGCCAAATATCCAAGGCCAAAAAGCACAAAGAAGCTTGCCGAACTTGCATTAGCCCAAATGTCGAGCTTGCACGCACTTAAAATCTTCAAAGAAGCTCCTCTCCTACTCCGAAATCCATAATTAATAACCCAGCACAATTCTCCGCACAAAAGAGAGCTTTTTCCACCCACCTTGAGCTTGTCGAAGACATCGCGAGTGAGATACTTCTTGAGGAGGGAGTCGCTCGGCGTCGAAGCGAACTTGGCATACTCCTTTTCAAGCTCGCGCTGAATCGACGACGAAGCCTGGTTGGCCTTCTTTTTGCAACTGCATTTGCTTTTGTCGCACATCCTTGTGTGGAGAAAGAGAGAGGAGAGCTTTTTTTAATTTAGTTTTACCGCCAAGGTGACTAATTCGGGAGGACGGAAATTTTGCTTTTTGGGTTATGGTATACACAATAGCGACGGTTTTTGTTTTAAGCTTTTTCGATACTTTTCAATTATCTTCGTAGGATTGAAATCAAATATCAATTTCGAGGGTAAATTTTGTACGCAATTACGTGTGTACGAGATAAAAGCTGGTTTTGGATTAAATTCTTCAATTTTAATATACGTTTGCTCGGTTAAATCCGTGTTTTCCGAATGATTTTGCACAAACAATTTATACGCGCGCAATTTGAATTCGTGAAGTTCATTCGCGCTCGTTTAAAAAGCCTTTTCAAATCCTTTACATACATTTTATCCCTTTGACGCTAGCAATTTGATGTAAAATATAATCTGAATCAAAATGTTCAATCAATCATTTCTGTACGCATTGAAACACACAGGCGTTAATCTCAACTTTTCCAAAAGAGAGATAGAGAAGAGCGTGTATATATAGTATATAATCCCACTGACGCGAT
This sequence comes from Cecidostiba fungosa, assembly GCA_900474305.1. NCBI lineage: Eukaryota > Metazoa > Arthropoda > Insecta > Hymenoptera > Pteromalidae > Cecidostiba > Cecidostiba fungosa. The sequence goes on along the minus strand of UCOJ01000291.1, from coordinate 124,866 downwards.
GTGATATTCTACTCAAAATGATTACACAGACGCGCGATCATCTATCATTGCGATGCAAAAGTGTGGCAAGGACGAGGAAGAAGAAGGAAAAAAAGAATCATTTTGAAAGCGCTCGGTAAAGTAATATCGTTGAAAGGAATCAGTATGAAAGATTCCTCTTTGACTCTTTGACGCTACTGTGGTGGTCGCCTTTTCTCAAGAGAAAAAAAGAGAGAAGAGTTTTGATATAAGCGCGGATCTCTTTTCCGAGCGACTGATGATTACATATTCAAAGCCCAAGAATTTTCGAGCTCGAAAATCACGTGCGACACACACGGGTTCCTGAAAAATTTGACATCGTGGAAAATCGAGCAAGCTCGAATTTAATAATAATAACAACAGCAAAAAACGTTTGACTAATGAAGCATCATCTCGAATTTTTCCAGGCGCATTTACAGTCCATCACCTTATCGGCGGCAGCCAGTCGTCCGTGAACTTTTAATCGGCGCGTATGTGCTTTTTTTTGCTCAGTCAGTCGTGTCGCTGCACCTTTTAAACTCGTCTCGCTGCGTTTCGTTGCAGGCAAAAAACAAAGTATACAGGCGCATTATCGGTGTGTGTATATATACGTTGTCTCTCGTCATCGATTTGTTTAAAGACCGGAAGTCACTTGTGCAGACACGTGTGCGTCTGGCGATGTATATAACGGCTACACTTGTTTTCTCGATGCAGTGAATAATTGACGAACAAGAGGAGGAAGAGAACGAGTAGGTGTACGTACATACGTGTGCTTTAATAAGTCATACGCTTCCGTTGACGCTCGATTTTCAACGAGATGAAGGGAATATAATGTCTGCTATACGAATTGATGTTTTATTCGATCCTTTCAATAGAGAAAAATTAGTCCAATTATAATTTAAGTATTAGTAAATTTTTTCCGCACCTACTTCGTCAACCTTCCACAACGACGCATCATGCCCTTCAAATCCATCAAAAAAAAACTTGTCTCGCGTCGAGATTCAAAAATTAATACCGTCACGTCCTCGTGAAACCGTCATCTATAACATCCGCTTTTCTTCAACGTCTGGGAGACTTTTTCCGTCTAGCCAGTCTGATCGATGCGTTAATTCGTAATGAAGCCTCTTGACCCGAAATCGTGTCGTTTGCAAGAATTATTTATCACTTATATAGAGTTATATCGCGTGTGTGATACGGATATGATCGATCGATTGAGATGCGCATCGTGTGTCGAAAAAATTTGTCATAACTTGTCGACGGAAGATGACTTCCGTTTCTTCGAGGCAGCGGATGGGCTTTTCCTGTTGCTGCCAGAGTTTTTCGAGGTTTATTCTTCGCGCCGACCGGAGATTTCGCGGTGTATGTACGTGACTGAACCTGTCGAGAGAGAATTGAGACGTGTGTGTGATGCAGCTGTATTTTTGTATTGCTCTGATGCGGATGCCGAAGAGGAAAAGTATGTATTTGTGGTTATTATTATTATTATATGATGAACTGACGCAGTGATTTATTATAGACTCTAGATTGTGAGATGCAGATTTAAACACGTAAACAGGAATAGAGTGCAGTAGTAGGTCGTGTAATTAATATGTAGGTAATAATAACATTGCGCGATCTGAATAACGATTTTTCTAGTTCAGAAATACAGTCCCGATAACTCTCACGAAGTAAGTGCGAAAATTCCACACTCGGTTAACGACCGCAGTTTATTCAATCGAGTAAATTCTTCGAGTATCAAACAACTTTCTAATTTAACTATTGCTCAGTCTTATATGTACATAAAATGAAATGAAAAAGCTAAATTCCTGCTTCCCTCCGTTACGTCAGCCGATAATTGTGTCAGTGATGTGTATACGCGGAAGATATAGAGATGATCCTCCCTTTGACACGTGAACGGAATCCAAAGAAAAGTTTCGTCTTACAAAAGCAAATGACGAGTTGTTGTTCTCCTCTGTAATACCGCACGATTTGCGTGGGAATGACTCGGTTATTTTTTCTCCTCAAAGTGTTGTACTAATCCATCCATAATGTATCGAAACGACTCGGCCAATCGATCAGTCTTTTTTTCCTCGTTTTTCTCTCAGGAGAGAAACGACGGCTAGCTATATCGAAATTTTTTTCCCTCCACTCTGTGCAGCGCATACTTCATTTGTATATCGTTATCTCTCTCTCTCTCTCTCTTCCATTTTTTTGTTGTTCCTCCACTTCTGGCTGTCAAGTCGTCGTACGCTTGGTTACTTCGAAATTACCGTTTCCCCTCGGACGACCGGATAAATTATCGGGTGTTACGTGAAATAAAAAAAAAGAAAATAAAAAACATGGACGACAATCGACTGTACAAGTACTACCGATCGACCGGTTTCGGCTGGAAGTCGTTGGTGAGATAGGTTAAGTTTTCTCTTTGGAAAAATTTGACTTTTCAATGAGAGAGGTGCATAATTTACGCGTAACGAGAGAATTTAGAAGAGAAGAGCTTTGTTCGCAGGTCTACAATTACCTCCTGACGGACAGATATTTCAGGACGTTGTTTCACTTCGGGCCACGCTGCGGTGCCATAACAGCCATCACCTGCCTCCTCGTCCTTCTCGTACTTACGTACACAGTAACCGTGAGTATTGTGAGAGCTCGAGCGTTAGGTCTAATTAGGAGCTTGATGCATTTGCTTTCTGTCTCTGGGTTAACGTAGAATTTTCGTCCTTCTACAAAATGTCGGATCGATACAAGAATATCCACCGCAAGCACTTTCAGGCCAATCTTCAGCACTCAACGATCACAATAAGCATAAACCCTCAGGTCCATCTCAGTGGCATAAAAAGAACCTCGAAAAAAAAGAAAGAACAGTGCATCCGTCACGTGCACACATATACGTATATACACCCAACTGTCCTGGAGCAGAGAGAAAATGGGCTCGAACCTCGCTCTAATTAATCCGAGGCACACTTGGCGCGGCGGAGCTTTGTGAAAATCCATTAAAGACGCAAAGCTGCTCTTGAAACGACGAGACAGATAGAACTGGGTCATATTCGCGGCTACAGCTTCTTCCTTGCGAAAGAGAGAGAGAGAGAGAATGTGACATTGTTGCATATAGTATATATCGGACGAGCTTTTGTACGACCGAGTGGACCTTGTATGTATGTATATCTTCATCTCGTTTCGTTCGAGAGATTCCGCGAGTGCGGTCCTTTTTTTTATTGAAGGGGCGTGATTTACTGGCGTCGTTTTATGAATATTTTTTTCTTTTCTTGAGTTTGATCGAGCGCTGGAATTATGCTCTTCTTACGACTCAGAATAGGAGAAGCTGTTTCTTTTTTTCCTTGGATTTTTAGGGAGCTTTTAGTGTGGATGTAAAGTGTAGAGGATGAGATGTAAACCTTGAGCCGGTTTAAATTCTCGAAAAGAAGTCGAAGCTTTTTATTTAAAATTTCAAATCAGTCAGAGAGAGAGAGAGGCTCGATCAATATTGCGTATGCGTGTATTAATGTTAGTTAATCAATCAAGTAAGCGAACTACTGGTCTTATCACGATGGATATATAGTACAGAGATGTAATTAAACATCTGCCCTGGCGGATTTCCTGTCGGAAATTGGATTCATATCTTGCGTCTCGCCAATCTTACAAAGTTACATCGACTCATGCATTACAATATATTAATCTCGTTGGTATATTCAAGGAACGTGTTGAATTGGATCTGCTTTTTCAACTTCTTTTTATATATATATTATAATCAAGGAAATTGCGAAAACATTTTTATCGACCGCATATAGAATCAATATTCCTGTATATATAGAATTATATCGTCGTCTCTGGTATACCTATAATACGCATCTTAATGCCGCGACACGAAATGCCACTACACCAATTCGGTAATGACCAATAACTCGAGCAGCATACACCTACGTAATTATAATATGTCCCATGATTAGAGGGATCACAAAATAACATCAGTCAATCAGCCTTTTTTACACTCAAAAAGTAAATGCATAAAATTCTCTCCGCATCCACATGCGCAAGCCTCGAAACGCGAGAGAATATTAGATACTCCCAGGTACACAATAATCTCGCGCTGAAAGCACGGCGCAACAAAGAAAGCCGCCGCCCTGGCAAAGGCCCTTTCCCGAAGAAAGAACGAAAAAATCACGGCTCTCATTCAAGCTCAGCTCGCTCACGCCCACTACGTATACCGTCTACCTGCTCTCACCGCGAGAGACTTTAATATCGCTTTTTATGCGCGAAAGAGAGGCATATAAAGGCGTGCATGTGTGTGTGTGTGTGTGTGTGTGTGTGTCAACAGAGAGAAAGAGGAAAAAAGGGCATATTGCGCGGCCCGAAAAATATGATACAGCGCGTGTAATCTCGCCGGATGGAATTTCGAGAGGAGTCGTCTTATCGGCTTTCGTTGCTTTTTACGATTATACCACTGGATATGAATAATTTCGCGACGGGTCAAAATGTTCTTTTACCTCTTTGGTGTATGGATTATACAGTATAGCGTGAGATATTGCGCGCTGCAAGCTCTAATGAGCCGCTGAGGCTGCAGGTTGCTTGATTCGAGCTTATGCTATTTGCGATGGTGAAATTCTTTTTTTTGTTTGTAAATATTAGAAAAAAACATGCTACAGAAAGAATAATTTTATTTTGGAATCTTTTAACAAAAGATAGTCTAGACTAGGCTCTTTAAATATTAGATTGCCATTCTATATCACGAGCTCGTGCGTTAAGTATTCACTAACAAGGCTCTATTTCTGATATATACCTATTGGCTACAATGGCAGACGAAGAGCAATAGATATTCTAACAATAAGTCTCCAGATTTATTTACAGCCTCTGATGCTTGCGTCGCATTTCATTTTCATTTAAAATAAAAAGAAATAAATTAATCGCGTTGTATTTAATTATAGAAAATAAATCGTATACTCAAGCACACTACCGTATTTCCAGAGCTGGACGATCTTCCTCCTAAACACGAAGAAATTCAACGAGCTGCGTCGCGAAGCGGAAAAGGTATTCGCTAAAATTCCAAGCCCATACCTCGCTCGTTTCATGTATCCCTCGCCGTCATAACGACTAATTAATCGTCCTTGAAATCTCCTCCTCTGCAGAAGCTTCCGCGTAAGGAGAGCGTCTTGCACGTGAGACCCGCTTACAATTGCATCAACAAGCACGTAAGTACCGAGCGTTATTTGTCATTACTCGGCGAGAATAAGCCTCGTCTTCTTGCGAGGGATGATTTTCAAAAGGAGCTTTTGTGGAAGCGTCAAGTCGGAAAATGAAAGGAGGGAGTTGCGAGACGTGTATGTGTATACATAAAAGCTTTGTTGTTTTAGAGGTGGGAGAGACGTGTCTTGGATTCTTTCGAAAGTGGATTGCAGTATAATACTGGGGTGTGTGATGAATGACGCGCTCCTGTGTTACGTCTTATTGTTGAGAGAGAAAAGGGCTGGTTCGAATGAGCTTTTTTCTCTTTGGATTCGGTGTTTCGAGCTGGAATAGTCATCCGACAATATCTCCGTGTGATTTTAAATACTAATTGACAATCAAAATATGCGTAAAGTTAATTAATATTTCTCTCCCGGTGTCTAGACAGCCTTATTGCACGGTTATAGGTCGATTATGTCTGCGAACAATATCGAGGAACGAAAAAAAATTTCACCGCGATTTTATACTAGAATCGAGAGAATTTAAACGCCGGCATTTTTCATCGCGCGCCAGAATATTACTTTTTTTCCAATGTTAAACTTTAGTAGAAACAATAACATTACTTCACGCCGTAAATACGCGCGTGTGTATGTATACATAGAAGCTTTCATTCTCCTCTATATATGTGTACCACGGACTTTACAGCCAATACGTTGCCAGCGAAATGTTTGCAATAAGCTTCCCATTGTTAACGTTACAGCTCCAGCAGGCCGACATCTTCCTCGACAAGACAAAGAAAGTCGTAAGTAAGAGCTCAGCCTCTTTTTTTAGGGCTAATTAAACTGTTCACTGCGCGTACTTTCTCAAAAGTATGTTATACGCATCAGCTTTATTTTCCGCGGAGCGACTCGGAAATGTCTTTGATTTATTCCGCTGTTTGTAATATACGTGTGTTTGCTTTTATTTAGAGAGAGAGAGAGAGACGCTGACGGTATATAAAAGTTCAGAGAGAGAGAGAGAAAGAGCGATAATAAATCGCAGAACGGACGAGTCGCGCAATCAAACTTTAATACTCAATAACTGTCACTAATTTGAAACATAAATATCATTTATCAGGCAGTATAATATCGACTTTTCCAAGCGCGCGAGCGCGCGAGATATTAATGGTGTGCTTTCGACGTATCGCGCTGTTTGTACATATATATATATATATGTAGGTATAAAAAGAGAGAAGTCGCATCGTTATATTTTTAAAACCAAGATATTCATTTACATCTCAAGACCACGATTGTAAAATCGCAATAAAACTTGCCCGCGAGCACATCTTACAAATTGAATCAAGCCATCCAATTTGCTTTAAATCTACGGATCTACGGTATAGCCAGGCGCGTCGTCGGATTAAAACTTATCATTTCGCTAACCTAATTCTCTCTTTCTTTCCTTCTTTTAAATCCACAGGTACGCAAAGAACAATTGGAAGTCGAGATTATGAATAGCCGGATCAACAGTATAAGCGACCTGCTGAATCCGGGGGTAAAAACAATTTCTCAAACTTTTTCGCTCATATATATATACACATATAAACCACTGACGAACGGAATGAAAATCTTTTCGACAATTTTTTTTTTTTTTTCACAATCCCTCGGCGAACGCTTAAAAAAAGAAATAAAACGATGATGTACAGGAGAGAGAAGAAATGAATTCGACGCTATTCGCGAGTATCGAGAGTTCCCTTTAATCGGCGCGAAAATAACACAAAAAAAAACAACCAGAGCATACGAACAATCGGTTCTCTCGTAAATACACTTGTTTCCTTCGAACGTCAATTATGCGCGCGCGGAGCGAACTACTTTTTTCCCCGGCAATTATGTACGCTCGTTCTGTTTTTCCCGATTCGGAGGAAAGACGAGACAAGACACGGTGACCTAGTTTTTTTCGACGTGTTTGCATCGTGTATCTGTATATAAAAGCTCGAAGCGCTAATCGCCGGAGCTTATATTTATGTTGTAATGAATCAACAGAAAATTCGCGCGTTGGAGCTTTTTGTTTATTTACATTTAATTTTTTATTCATTAGTAGTTTACACGAATGCAGAGATTTTGCGGTATGCAGAGGTTCGTTTGCTTCTGGATTTGGGGATTGTCGATCGATGGATTGAAATGGGTTTATTTTTTGAAGAGTTTTCAACGCGTTCCGGTGGTGGGTAGTGGAAGAGGAGCGAATTTCGTCAGACTTGTATATACAGTTCAGAAGCAAATGAATCGACTGCATTGAATTTGACGGTATATTATATGGAGTAACTTTGAAATTTATACTTTTTTAGGATCAGTCGCCGTGGCAACGATCGCAGTCTCCTAAAGGATACTTTCGAGACATCAATACTCCTTTGAAGAAATGAGCACGATCGCTCCTTTTACCGAGCGATGAATCATTCGTTCCCTATAAATTATGCAAACGGAATATCAAGCAGCTGTCAAGCTGAAAAATTTATATTGTAAATGTAAATCTGTGAAAATATAGGGAAGGTAAGTTTGAAAATAGAAAAAAATGAATAAATTGCAAAAAAATAACTGAAACATCGCAGCCGTATATGTTATTTCAAGTAAGTATTCATTATGTAGATTGAAAATCACACTCAAATTATATTCCACGACGAATTTAAGCAAAGTCTGAATATAGACTTGCACTAATCGAGGAGCATACATCGAACTCGTATTATTTTTACTCGCTCCACATTCGCCGATATAATAGTCTCATTCAACGCTTACATCCTATGCATCGTCGCACACAACACAAACAGGTTACTCTATTCATGTCCTTTATACACGCGTCAGAGGCCAAAAAACTACGGCATCAATTTCTTCGTTCTTCAGTCGCGATAACAATATTCTCCAGCACCACACACACACACCTGTGCGCGAGTATATATAGAAGGGAGTAAACAAGGCGTTATTAAATCCGCTTGTCGAACGAGAGGCCGAAAATTTGGTTCTCGCGGGGAGAGGCTCGTCGTGTCGCCTCGAAAACTTCATCGCTCATACATCTTGCAGGAGGGGTTCGTACACGAGGCTAAGAGAGGCCTGTGTGTGAACTGTGACTGTTATATATACGACGGAGTTTGCCACTCGGTTGTCGTGAACGACTTTTTCTTCTCGATTTCTCACTTTCGAGCTCGTTGACTTTTTTATATTGTTCTTCTCGACAAGCGTCGCTTCATCTATTTTTTATGGTATTCGCGACTTTCTGTCGCTCGTTAGTTTTCGCTTATTTTCAGCATGCTACTGCGATAGTATAAATATCCTTATCAATTTGCATCAATTAAAAACCCAAAGGAGGATGCCAAGGAGTACAGACGATTCGTGCCCCCTTCGGGTATAACCTATGAAACCTATGCCATCGTGTAGAGCACAAATTCGCCACTGCTTTTATTATGGCCATTTTTGAGATATTCAGCAATTATTTTCGCTGCGTTAAGGGTGCGGCCCTGAAATAAAAATTGTGTCATACAACACAAAATCCGTAGGGGATGAAATATTTATCATAAATAAAGCCGATTGTACACCTGAATAGGGGTGCGGCCCTGAATTGGAAATGGTGCCATTTAATAAAATAGTTAAATTTAATAAAACAATAGTTTTAAGTAATAAAGTATAAGGGTTAATTTTTGTTATTGGCACAGGGTTCATATGTTACCCGAAGGACATCCTCCTTTCACAAACAAAAAAAATCATAAACCTCGTCAAAAAGCATTCCTCATAGTTTATTTTCATCTACTCTCATCTCAACTCTACCTCTCCTCTCTTTATTTCCTCCGACACAGCCGCACATAGCTCTCCTAGCTTGCACACATTCGATCCTCGCTCTCATCTTATCTCGCCGCACATCTTTCTCGCGCTTATTTTTGTTATCCTCCACACTGTGTCTTGCTCCTTCTCTCTTTTTTTACCTCTTCGCGTCTTGAAGAGGGAAGCCAGCCGACTCGAGGAAATAACTCGAGGAGCCGCCGCTCGCTCGAGTGATTTTCTACGAGAGCGTCTGCGTGTATATAACACACACACACACACACACACACACACACATATATACACGAATGACCTGGAGGACGTAGTCGGTGAAAAAAGGGAGAGGGTGGAGGAAGAAAATTTCGTCGCGAAAAGTTCGCGCTTTCTTTTGGCCAATTGTCTCTCGGCGGGTGCTTTCCAGACGTTTTGCGAGAGCGGCGACTGCGAATGGCTCGAGCTTTTTGCGAGTCGCTGCTCTGGAGTTGTTGGTTTTTTGTGTATAGTCGGGTGTCGAGACGGTTTTTTTTGTCGAGGGAATTGTTGTTGTGCGAACGCGTGAACGGGAAGAAAAATGAGACGATTAAGATTAGAACGAGACTTGCCTGTGTTTTATTTTTATTTTTAATTTATCGAAACAATTAGGAAGTGTGATAAATGAATCTCAGTAGAGTATCAAAAAACTTTACAGCAATGACAGAAAAAAATAATTCAATTCAACCCATCAGCTTTAATCTCCATTCAAATTCCAAAAGCATATAATACGAGAGTAAAGCCTAGCACAAGTCGGGCATAAATTTATAAACCATAATTCATCGCAATAACAATTACCGGTATATGCAGCTATATGCGGAGCTTCGTGAATGCAGTTCGCGTCTTCGGAATACGGGCTCGCGCGTATACATCATCGTGCAGCAGCAACAGCAGCAGTGAGAGAAGCGCAAATTGAGCGAACGGCAAATTGCGCGTGGCCGCAGACTGAACGCGAACGGGAAATTAAGCATCACGCGGCTGGATGGCTCAGCCGCGTAAGCAAGCGCAAGGCTCCTGTTTTTGATGGAAAATCATTTTGCTGCTGGCCCGAGGTTGTGATGTTTTCGGGGCTGAAATGAGCGAGATGAAGTTCTTCTTTTTTTTGTTTCAATGGTTGGGTAAATATTGAGGATTTGGAAGGGTAGAATGAGTTTGAATTGAGGGGAAGATATTAAGCTGAGTCTATATATACAGGAGTTTTTTAAGTAGGAGACTGCGAGTTGTGTTTCTTTGGACAATCTTTTTAGTAAATTTATATATAAAAATATGTAATTGCTGTAATATGTAATAAAAATATTATTTAGTTTATTTAGTAGATAAAGTTAGAGACTAGGCCGGTCTATACTAATAAAATCAGCCCCCAGTTCATTTATAAGGACTAGCTTCGTAATTAGTTGAAGAAACCGCTTTAAGCAGTCTTGATAAATAAGTATATACAATTAAAGCGAATGATTTGTTTTTATCAGACAGTTATATAATATTGCAACAAATAGTATACCCAGAAATATTGTGATAAATTAAGCAGCCGAGTCTGGTTTAAAGTGGCATAGCTAAGAGGTTCAAGCATCGTCGGGACACTTGTTATGCTTCGTTGATCACAGGCGAAGAAAGTGTGTCGACTCGGCGAATCTCTAACATTAATATTATACCACTACTATATGTCTACATCCTCATATCAAGACGATGACTCTGTCCAACTGAACATTTCCATTCGAGCAGTAGCTTAAATGCATAAAAAATACAGCCTCAATTCACACCCATATAAGCTTTTAATCTTGCAAATCAAACGGGCTAAAAAGTAAGAGTAAAATCAGACCGGAGTTCATTAATACAAACGAACTCTCGCGAATTTTCATATACACACGCGCTCGCGCGCAACAATCTCGTTAATGTAAACGCTAATTGCATTGGATATCAGATCGCCGTGTGCAGTACTGCAGCAAGCCAGTATAGAGCTTTGACAATCGATACTCCATTCACTCGGTCAAACAAAATTATTGCGAGAGAGAGAGCGTCGCGTATCAAGTGCAAGTCCGGTCAGTATAATCCACGCAAACGAGATTAATACAAGCTCCCTCTCTCTCTGCCCCTCGCGTGTGTATAGAGCATCGTTACGCATTATCCGTAAGTCTATCGTATTGTTAACTTATATTTACGATCTGAATTACAGCTATACGTCGCACACACGATGTGAGCTTGTAATGATAAACTAATGGCGATCCTAGCATTGCACTAATTTGATTGGAATTTCGAGACCGGGAGTTTATGGCGACGGCTTCGTCGTATATACAGTATAGTATGTATCGTGGGCTTTAGCACAGATTCAATAGTGAAAAGTACATATGCACACATGTGTGTGTATATAAGAACATAATAATGGCTTGATGACTGGTTAAGGCTGGTGTATTCGGTAGTGCTAATAATTATATATAAAAATATACGAAGAATAGCGTAACAGTTTTCTATCTCACCGCTACACTTAATAAAAACTAAATTACAATTAACCACGACCTAGTTACCCTGTGTTATATAACTATCTATCATTTTACAAAGTTTAAAGCTTGTATACAAATACCTCGCTGAACGGCATTTCAAGTATACGTGGATTTTGAAACATTATTTAAATGCCATGTGAGATATTTACATATAAACATTAAACTTTGTAAAATGAGAGATAGAATAGAGGGCATCAACTATGTTTTGCGAGTAATCGTAATTTGGCTTTTATTATTTGTTAAAAGCAAAATTAGCTGCTTCGTTCAGGTGTATTCGTTCTGTATCCTCCAACCTCGTACCTGCAAGAATTGCTGTAACAAATACATTTCTCAAATCGAACATTTAAATACCTCAATAAGGATCGATTTTTATACCTAAAATACAAATAACTCTCTGGCCTCTCCGCGAAATCCAGCAACAGCTATACAACTAATATAAGCAACAACCAAAATACCTCGTGCGCATTTTCTCGACGCACATCACGGCTTCAAAGCGCGCAACAAATTCAATATCGGAGAAAATACTAAATGTATATGTACCTGTGTGAAAAGAGCTAGCGCACACGATCCCCTGGACCATTGAACTTTTTCCCATTGTCAAAGCTCTTTCTACACACACACACACGCGCACACACAGTCGCACAACGTATACCTGAAATCGCTCCCGGCGCGCGTCATTGGAAAATTTCACGTCGCTCGAAAGAAAACGCTATTCCGAGTTACTTTGTTAGGATCCTGCGCGCGCGCTGGGATATGAGTTTTCTTTTTAATCCGGGTCGCAGCTCTTCCTCTCTGTGAAAAGGAGCTACGCGGATATAGTCGAAGATTATACGGCGAAAAGCGACAGATATTTAGCGAGCTTTTTTCCTATTCTTTTCGCTCCATAATACACTCTATATACGGAAAATTATATTTCGCGACAAAGGCTGCAGCTGCACTTCAATTGTACCTGCCTTATCTCGTACGATTAAATCGTAGCTTAATGTGCTTATTGGATTTACTCGCGCGTATGGGTATAAATAACTGTGTGAGAGAGAGAGAGAGCACTAAACACGAAGGGAGCCCGATGTCTTATGGCCGATGTGCGTGACTCGACGCTATCATAATCACAGACTTCTTAACTCGTCACCTTCGCTGCGGCAACTCTCGTGTCTCTAGTGTCAAAAAGCATTATTGTGACTCATTGCGAGTGTTATGTATATGCTAAGTATGCGCTCAGGTCAATAAAGTTAATTTTATTTGCTTGACTTTATGTAGATCGAGATCAGACGCATCAACAGAGATTCAATATAACGAATGAATATAAATAATGCATGCATTTCAATCGTCATGAATATAATCCTGTAGTATATTTTATCCGAAAAACAACAACAACAACAACAATAATCGTCCTCGATACATATATCCATCAGCGCCCCCTGTATAAGAAAGAAAAAAATTCGATGGTACTTTTCATACACACGATACACCCCGAGGCTAATTTATATCCACAGCGAAGCTCTAAACAGTCTCGAATTAAAATTCAACGGATGCGCGCACGAAGAATAATGCAAAGAGCTTCTGCATCAGTCGTCGACGCGAGAAAAGCAAAAGCTCAGCGGAAAAAATGCGCCGCTGGTGATGTCGAACGTGAGTCGAGGCTATGTGTACGTATAACGGCGATGGAAAGATAGAAGGTGATGCGTCGACTTTGCTGTGCGTGTGTGTGTGTGTTGATCGATGTCTGAGGGGGAACAAAACGTGATCATAATATGCATTGAGAAAATTGATTAAATTTTTTCGCTCGAGATCGATTATTATTGCTCTGCTGTTATACGGTTTATATGCATGAATTATTGCCTGAAACTACTTCGGCGAACTGTTGGTTTGCTAGTAGTTGTGGCGCTTCAAACCATACTAGACCGCGATTGAGAGCTTTAAGCTACTTGATATTCGATGACAGCAATTTACTTCGACTTGACTTCAAAGCAAACTCGGCTGTCCGTCACTAAACTGTAATGCATATACACAAGGTTCTGCATCGAAGTGTTCACCGCTCAGAAGACTGAAACTGACTGATCGAATCGCTGCGTACATTAATTCTCGACATTAACATGAGAAAAACAAATACATTCAAAAAGTAGCCTCCTATAAAGCAATCACGCATCATCGAGCAAATCTAAAGAGACAGCTCAGCCGTGGAAAAAAGCTCGGATCCTCGATATCGTCGCAAGCTCCGCAGAAAAAGCTCTCTCCACAACCACCCATCTCGACTTCAGCAGCTATGTACTCGTGCCCCTACCAGACTTTACAAGCTATAGCTTGAAACGGTCTCGTGACACCTGCGCAGAGCTTGTATACCTGTGTATATACACAGCCACACACAGTCGCGCACACCTGTATAAGCGCTCGGGTCTTTGTCCCCGCTTAATATTTCAGGCGGTTCATTGGCTAGAACGCGAGTAGTAGCTAGCACGAGCATCGACGTGCGCTGGCGTCCATATACGCGAGCTTTCAGCGATTTTACGCTAGCTTTTCCGAAGAAGTAGGTTTTGCAGAGACGCTGCTTTTGGGCTGTATATGTGTGATGCCTTTTATGGCTTTACGCTTGACTAATCGCGGCCGCGGGATCTCGCGAGGAAAATTCTGTGGTAGGAGATTTGATGGAATGTATAGGTATTGTGTGATTGCAGTATGGGATGGCGAAAATCCGAGAGTCATGGACTGATAGATGCGCGATAGGTATAGGGTGTAGATAGACGATTGCTTACCTTTTTATAGAAAATCATTGTTTATAAGTGCGTGGATAGCTGGGAAAATCTATAGGAAAGAAACGATAGACGGAAGTGCGGTGCAGTACATAGAACAAGACACTTATTTTTATACGACTAACGTAAGAAGTAGCATGGACAGTGTATGTATCTCCAGTCGCCGATAGAAAACAAAAAGATATTAAATTGTAAAAGACTTTCTCGACAAATAATGCAACGAAATCTCTCGACATACACAGCCCTCGTAAATAGCTACAGCCCTTGGCAGTTGTCGAAAGATACCTATATACAGTATAAATACTCGTGTTTTATTGAGACCTTGAAACTCCCTCCGATATTTCCAGCAACGTTCATGATTTTTTACGTCTCCCACAGTCGTCCCCGGGAAAGTCCCGGTCGCTTTGGGTGTATAGTGCACAGGATAGCGCGGTCGTCTTAATATTGCATTGGGATAGTTCATCCGGGAGCCAGCTTCTTCGTCTCTCCTTTTGTGTCCTTTCGTTCTTCATGTAAATATTTTAAGACGCTCGAAGCTCCGGCTAAAAGTTTCCGAGACGTCGCGAGAGGCTTCTTCGGAATTATCGTTTTGAAATTTTATACCAAAGCGTCTGGCAAGTGCTATATGCGATTGTCTATTTTGTATAGAGCATTTGAGTAGTCATTTGCTTGAGTGCGTTGTATGTACTCGACTCGTTTATATAATTTCAATGTTTTTTTTTATTTTCCAAGGGTAAATAAACTAACATCAGTGATATTACGTATTAAAAATAAATATAAAAATTTTATCTTCACTTCCTCTCATCAACGATTTACAAGCAAAATTACAAGCTGTAATGATCGATGTACAGCGACTGAACGTTTAGCAGCGATTGGCAATTTTGTCATTTATCCAACTGATGTACGAGGATACCTTTGTGTAAACCGATGGCGCTCCACGTGTCCCACAGGGAATAATTCCCCATGAAACTATTCCGACGATTTCGGCTGTACCGTTTTTGTCACGGCCGATCAAGGAGCCGCCGGAATCGCCCTGTAACAGTATATATTTTACGCATCAATTTGTCCGTCAGTGTCAGAATTATACTATAATTGACAGGTAAATAGAAAAAAAAGAGGAGAAACGTTCACTCACACTGCAAGCAGAAATTCCACCACTGAGTGGTCCAGTGCAGATATTGGTCTTCTCAAGCGGTGCCGAACCAGTAAGTTTCTCAATAGATTTCTTACATGTGGGCAGGTCGACTAGGGTCAAGTTGACCTTCTGCAGGGTGTTGGGGTAGGACGGACTACTGGTTAGCGAAACCGATCCCCAACCGGCTAATGTGACGACGCCATTGGGTTCGCTATTGGCCTCCGGGAGCCTAATTTCCCTGACGTTGGAGTTGATCTGCAGAGACGTCTCGAGCTTCACCAGCGCTATATCGTATGGCGCTACGTTCCTGCGTGATAACGTTAAATGCCGTGAGCCTCGAGAATGACGGTATATACACTGCGGTAATCAATCGCGTTTCACTCGATTGAAGCTGTATCCAGAGAGAGAGCTTGCGGAAATTGACAAAGGGACATGAATCGGGACACGATGGATTCCAATTGTTTCGAAAGAAATAGAATCGTTGAGAACAAATTTAACATACCCCGGATACTTCTCGTGGATGACGGTCCTGCTCACACCAACGACCTGCTCGTCCTTTTCATCCTCCTTGACCAGATGTTTACCAGCCTTGATGACAAAAGTACCATAAGCAGGCACAGCTTTGATACAGTGACCAGCTGTCAGGATCCACTGAGGAGCGATGATGCTACCGGCGCAAAAGTGGGATACGTTCACGAGCGGTGGTAGTCCCCACTGCAGAGAGACCAAATGTGGAAACTCACCTTTCCGAGCATCTTGACCGCTGGTGATCCGGGCGATGTTTGCCTCGAGAGACGGCACACCGAGTCCGAGGTAAGGAGCTTTTTGAAAAAATTCGAATTATTTTTCAGCTTTTGAAAGATATAGAGCTCGGTGTAATTTGTGAGGCTACTTACTAGCTTGGACGACTGCCAGGAGGCAGCAAGTAACGAGAACGAGTTTGAACGACATCTTCGTGAATGGGGGCGAGCTTTTGTGACTTGGTCAATTTATACTTGTTGTTCGAGTGCTTAGCTAATAGCCGGTGTTAGATATCGTTTTTAAAAGTATTGATTAGTAGATAAGCAGCCTACTAGATCGAGTTTTATCGTGTCCTGTACACGTGTCATTGTCACGTTCGCCTATATATTATGTTATCGAGAGATTTTTTTTTGGCGTTGGCAAGGTTTACAAACATGACTTTCATTCAATAATCGAATCGAAGAGGAAAAATTTGATATAACAAGGCCTCCTCTAGATAAAGCACTTTGATGCAATTAATTTCCTGATCTAATCACCTATCGATTTTTCTAATATGGATTTCTAATATTTCAAAAACTCAAGGTTTACATTCCATCATCAGTAATTTCAAAGTTTCGTAAATTATCAATGAACCATAGACAGGGAAGGAGGCATCCGATCGAAAGCAAACAAGCGAGCGCTGCAACAATATTTCCTCTTCGAAGGCTGGACCCGAGGCTGGCAATATACAAAGGAGCTTCTGCTGCATCCCCTCGTGACGTCAGACGCGCTGGAATCACTAATATATCTATATAGATGTATATATACACACACACACCCGTACCGTCGCAATATTCGACGACGTCGTGGCCTCGTGTATATTCAGCGAGCGACTCTTCCCGATTGTTTTGTCTCTCTAGAGCTGTATATCCGATATGCAGATCGGCCACGATTGAATAAAGTCCCCTTTCGGATCATTCGTAGACGCGATGTGTTGTTTCTCTTTCCTTTCTTCCTTCTTTTTTTACTTTATGAGATTGCGCGCATGTTTTATTCAATAAATGCAGGATTATTCGAGCTGGTATAGTTTTTCGACGCGGTTTTATATCGAATTGTATTTGCGTTTGGAGGATGATGTGTAAGCTTGGTAATTATGGATGGGAAAGCTGACTGTCAGATACTATGTAGGTATGCGATGGGATATTCATGAGGATCTATGCTATATACTAAGCGGTTATATCTTTCCGACAGTTGTGAGGGTTGTGTTGTGTAACGAGGAAATTGTTGGTCTATTTTTAATCGCTTGGACAGTCGCTGATTGTTAAGAGTTAACGTTCAATGGTTATAGGTGTTAAATTACGTTGCTGTAATGGAAGCGTGTGAAGCAGTTTTTCACAGATAATAATATAATATATATATTACCTATTATCAGTATTATTAAATTCAATTTTATATCCATTTTATGCATCATTAATAGAAAAATGTGTTAAGCTGATTATTAATACCTAAATAAAATACGACGCTCAGTACAATTAACGTTAACTACACTTTAATTACAATTTGTTGGACACTCGTTAAATTTTTATAAGCATTTTCTACGAAGACTGAGCTTTATAATTAAATTCTTTAATTAAAAAAGTGTAATAATAATAATAATATATAAAGATTTTTAATTAACCAAACTCCCTCATAACTCGAATTACAAACGAACTTTCAAAAGCAAATTTCCTCGTCGGGCAAAATATATAGATATGTATCCCGCCGGAGCAGCAGTTAAACAATTACAAGTGCGCAGTGAATCATGATAGAGCGACTTTTAATCTATATAGGAGCGAGTCTATCTGCCTTTTGTTGAGATATTAAAGTCTTAAGACGCCGGCTTTCTCTCGATTCTCCAATAGAAGGGGGACCAATGATTTATTAATGTGGGTAAATTCCCTTAAGCCCTTTGCGAAGCTCTCGCGCGTGCGGTGCCGTTTTTCGATATACGTGGCTTCGAAAACAATCCGCCTCTTACAATCTAGCAATTTTCAGGGAGAATCGTATTTTTTTTATCTACTTCGGCTATTTTTGGGAAGATTGGGTAATACGACACTTTATTGTCCAAAGCTTCTGAATTATTGTTGCGGCGATCGATTAGTTTATAATCGTCGTAAAAACGTTTCTTTTTGTATATTGGATAACTCGTCTCTTTTTATTATTCAGCACGAATATTAAATATAAAAAATTTCTCATTTAAAAACTGCGAGGCAACTTCGACGTGTAAGCACAAATGACTGCTTGTATATTATAGTGGATATATATGCGCGTGTAGTGTAATAAAGCTTTTCTTTTACGCTCATCCTCGTGTGTAATAAACGCAAAAAATTGATGTAAAAAGAAAAATAAAGGCGGAAATTTTTAATTGGACGCGCGGGATCAAAGAAGCACGCAAGAAATTTTAGATGAAAAATTTCTTTCAAAGTTATATACGAAGAGAATTTTGTGTGTAAGAAGAAACACAGTTGATTACTGTATATCCATTATATCGATGAAATCAATTTTTTATTTCGCACGTCCTGGAGTTTTTCGCCAAAAATTTCAAAAAAAGCAAAATCTTTTCATGGATTTACAAACGCCGACCTATAGATCCCTGAAAATAAAGCCATTTAAACTTTCCACTATATATAAAAAGAATATGGAGTGCCCATATAACACTTTCAGCCAAACTATTTAAAATGAAAGATACTTGATGAAGCACGTGTATATATAACACATATAAAGCCGCTCTATAGCTCTCGCAAACTCGATCATCTGCAAAATAAATGAAAAATCAATGAAGCCCGCAGTCGTAGGAGAATATATAAAATAAAAGTGACTCTGGCCACTTTATCGAATGCTTTTCAAGCCTCCAATTCAGCGGCGATTGACGTTTCTAAGCTTCATGTATAATAAAACCAATAATTATTAATTCGGGTGTATAATCACTGAAATATCCGTTGTCACTGTACCTACGTATATATAAACACAAGTGCATATATATAGTACACAAATTCAAATTGGCGCGCGCGCGGGACACCGAGCGAATTCAAATTGCGAATTAACCCGGGCTAAAATGTTTTCGAGCAGTGGGTATTGACGACAGCGACGCGGGAGGGTATATATAGGTACATTACATAACAGTACTGTGCCGTGTGCTCCTTCCGCCTGTATACGGCCCCGATTACGGCGCTGCTTCTGGATAAATACGGTTTTAACGCGCTTAGCACTTCGAGGCTCCTTTGTATAGCTTTTTTTTATTCCTTTCGTTACGCTGCCGTTGCTCGGGAAAGTTGCGGGTCGTTTGCATCTGATTGGAACGAATTTCAGTTAGGGTGTGCTTTGGTGGATGGCTTTTGGCGTCGTGATTTATTGATTGAATTATAGAAGTAGGTTTGCTTAATCTGCTGTGTATAGCTGCATCGTTGACTAATTTTGAAATGTTGTATATTTGGCGAATCGTCGAATCGTATTACGCCGTAATAATAACAATCCTCTGTGTATAGCTTGAGAGAATATAGAACTATTTAATTTTAAACGATGTGTATTGGATTTCTCAAACATGTAATAACAGAAATGTACAGCAGGAAAATCGGTCGAATATCAATTTTCTGCAAACGTATCCTAATTATAACAATCAGTGCAGCCGTATATTCCTAAACGCGAAAGTTCACAGCTTAAATTGCGAATTTATCTCGCCGTTGCAGTACATATGTATTATATAGCTTATTATTACGTGTCTTTCTTCAATAATTATATACACTCAAAGAATAAGAACAGTTAGACATAGATACAAGAGAAATTCACGTTAAAAACGGAAACTAAGAAACTGGAACAGTCATTCAAATAGCAAATACACCCTTATAGTTTCGAACAAAGTTCAACCCCCCCGGCTTTGCTATATGCAAAACTCAAGCGAGAAGTAAAATTATCCTTGGTTTTCAGAAGAATAATACTTGTTAGCCATAACGAAATAGCTATCTTTTATTTTTCTATAACTTTGAGCATGTAATTTTCAGTTTTTCGTCTTTCCAGTTATACCAAGAAACTAAAAGTAGAGCAAGTTTCAGCTAAAATTGATTTCGCACAATTAGACACGAAGACGTAGTATAGATAATATCCCGAACACGTCTTGCGGGCTGCGTCGATATTCCGAGGTGTCACGCTATAAAACTTTTTAAACCGTATATATATATATATACTTCTCAAACTTACTTGCTCCTATACCACAATACACATATCACTCGGTCATTTAAACAAAAGTAAAAGGTTATATACCTACACACAAGTTTCTCAAATATTAACGCCCTGATCAAACGCAATCGCAGCCTGTATAAGAACGTGTATAATTAAGCAACAAAGTCGTTAAAATTTCACCGTAAAAACCAGACGCAGACTTGCCATCCACCCCCTCGGAATTTATCACCTCCTCAATCTTTCGACACCGAACAAACTGTACACAAAAATACTCTACACATGCGCAATATCCATTCCATTATCATTTCGCTTTTTTCCGTCATTCATGCCTGCTTATCATATAGAAAGTAAATTACATTTATCCGTTTGTGGAGCCACAGGTTTATCTCTCTTTCTCTCTCTCTCTCGATCTCTATATCCGTATAAAACTTTCGGAGAACCGGAAGCGAGCGACAAGACACACGCGGAAAATTAATCAGACGAAAAACTTTCATTTTTTTTCCTACACCGCTCTTCGACTATACACACGCACGAGAAAGAGCCACTCGCGATGGACGTGACTTATTCCCTCGGAGTAAGTACCCCCACGTATAATATATATATACATACGCAACGCGTATGGTGCACACACACAGACACATTGGCAGACGCGAAAATAAATGATTCGCGCGTGTCACGTACGCTTTTTACTCTTCCGTCCACTCAACGAGAGACAAAGGGTAAAAGCACGTATATAGCATATATACATAGAGAGAGAGAGGGGGGGGGGCGGCTGGGAGCGAGATTAAAGATCGTCGCGGAGTCAGGCCGAGATAAAGGCATTCGGAGATTTAGCACCAGCGCGAGAGGATGGATTGAAATAAACACAGGGATGCAGGGACGGCAGAGGGATGAATAAGCTCGAATGATGGAGGTGTTTTGCCACCGCGACGCGAGGGTCTGCTTGAAATTGGACGGAGCTGCTGCCGCTGCTGCTGCTGCTGCTTACTGCTTTGTCGGTGTGGATTTTTATGTGCGCATCAGGAGACGGAGGGGCTGACACTGTACAAGCCTGCAAGGGACTTATACCCGTGAAATATTGATTTGGAATGGTTGATTAAAAGTTCAGCTCTTTGAAATTTTAACGATGATGAACGGATGTAATTTCGGTGTTTCTTATATATTACTATGGAAAGAGGGTGTCAAGTTCATCAATAATAAGTTTTCGTTTTATATTACTCTCTCTGAGAAACTACTACTTGCCGCTGAAAAATTCCGTGAGGTAGTTGAAAATATACGGTATTTGCACGAAAGGCTCGCGCCGAAATAGCCAATTGTCGAGAAATTTAGTGCGGCAAGTGTGTGCAGCCGAGTCTTTTGAGAGAAAGTAAAGTATCGACAGCAGCAGCAGCAGCAGCAGCAGAAGCGAAATGAGTAAGTGGAAGTGGAATATCGGGTAAGTATCTTCAGATTTACGTGCCTTGAAAAACTTTCCTTCTCAGCTCTTTCATATATATATCTCTCTCTTTATATGAGTCTTTCGGGCGCACGCGATATCCCTTTTCTCTCTCTCACTGCTCGCACTTTCGCTTTATTTCGGGGCTATTTTTTCGCGAGCGAGCTATATACCCGCAACTCTATTATTCTTCGGACTCTCTATTTCCGCCTGTCCGTCTTCTCTCCTCTGACTTCTCTACTTCTCTCTTGTAGTATACTTTTGTCGAGAGAGAGAGAGAGAGAGAGAGAGAGAGAGAGAGAGAGAGAGTAATAGCAGTTTGTTTTTTTTCTTTTTCGGCAATTATATTGTATATAGCCTGCACGAAAGGGCAAAACTTCTGAAATATAGTGACGAATGGCCTTGATGGTTATTACAAGCTAGAACGCTTAAGTGTATGGGATAACACACCTGCTTTTGGGTGTAAATAATATTTATGCGGCTCTACTGCAGCGATAAGCGTGTCTACTGTAATAAATTGGCTACTTTTCTACGTCACCGCGCGCTAACGATCTTAATTAGGAAAGTATATACATAAAACGCGTATTTCTTTAACCGATACACAATAATTTTAATTAAAGCCTCGTTTACATTTTCAATCCGCAGTCCTGACCGTGAACTCGGTCCCCATAAATCTCATCGACATTCAACAACGAAACGAAACGAAAAAAAAAGAAATCCCCCGACTAAACCACCACAGACACACCGAGCCATCCTCGCCAATCTCGAGAATCCCCAGAATCGCAATAAAGCGCCGACATGATGCCCCCCCCTCTCTCTCTTCTTTATTTACCCTCTTCTTCAATCTCTCTCTCTCTCTCGCTCCTCATCTTTCCATCTGCGCCTCGGGCGCGAGCGCACGTGTTCCTCTTCTTTCCTTTTCCTCTCGGCTTTTTTTTCCTCGGCCGCGCGCGCGAGCGTATCGATTGGACGCGCCCTTAGGTATACAAGCTCTCTCTCCGAATGGGAGTTTCGCAGATCGTCTGATTAAGATTTAATGGGGATTTTAACGCGGTTATGGCCGGCACGTGTTGCTTTTGAATCGGCGGCTTTAGTAGCACGCCTATTTCTTTCTTTTTTATCGCTGTTGCATCGAGTGTGGTGTCGATTTTTTTATGTGAATCTTTTGGTTGTGTTGTATATGTGTATAATATAAAATATGTGTCGAGTTTTTGCGACGAGCTGAAAGTGGAGCAAGGAGAAACGAAGTCAAAAAGTGCGAGCTTTATATATACTTCTTCTGATGCAGGGGATGCGCGGCCTCCTGGGGATATACCTGCCTTTTATCATTGTCCCGGGTATATATAT
The DNA here is from genome assembly GCA_900474305.1 of Cecidostiba fungosa. NCBI lineage: Eukaryota > Metazoa > Arthropoda > Insecta > Hymenoptera > Pteromalidae > Cecidostiba > Cecidostiba fungosa. The sequence goes on along the minus strand of UCOJ01000291.1, from coordinate 101,827 downwards.
ATGGTAGAAATTTAAAAAAGATTGGCTTCCTCGTATCTCCTGGGAAAATTAAAAAAATAATATTGCTGTCGCACGGATTGAAAGGATATATTGATGCTATAGAGTGACTCGCTATACACGCAAGTAGTACGAGGCCGTTGTGGTAAGACGACGGATCAAGTTCAAAATCTACGTATATTGTTTAAACAAACGCAGGCTAAATACTAGATTAAACGCACGACAGCAATTACTTATCTCATCAAGTACAGGAGCGCAGAGAGAGAAAGAAAAATAAAGCAATATATATATAAACGCCATAAAGCTCCGAAAGCACGCGCCTCCGTCATCAACACACAGGCCTCTGCACGTCACATAAAACCCACAATTAATCCCGCCTCGTGGAAAGGAAAAAAAGATATATATATACCATTCTCACCCCGAGAGTATCATATTATTCTCATGCCGTGTAGATGTATAAAATATACGTTTATACTTGGCGAGCGCGCGCGGCTGGATACACATAATCGCGGCGGAGCGTGTAACACGTCAGGAGGACGACGAGCCAAGTCCTCGAAAGTCTTAAACGAGTTTGACTGATTCTATTTAACTTTCGCATTTTCAATTGGCCCCTCTACCTCCCCTCGTCCGTCTCACACACGCGCACATATATACACGCGAAGGTATCTACGATAAGACGAGTTCACGGCTTCTTTCGAACTTTCTATTCCATGGATATATGAGGAAAAACGTGAAAAATAGCTTTCCCGGGGGGCTAGAAATGAGGCAAAAAATTTTTGTTCTATTTCTATGTTAAAAAGAATTCAAAACTACTCTCCAATACGTAAAAAGTACCTTGTGACACTATGTTTTCTCGGCCCTTCAAATTACGCGATAAGTAGCCGTTCAAAAATTTTTGTTCACGTTTTTTCTCATATACCTATACATATATAACATGCCCACGAGTGTGTGAGCTGTCTTCGCTCTGGAGCTATGAAATTTCTGGTTTAGCGAGGAAAAATTTGTACAGGAATTTGCAAAAGGATCTGTATATTTATATTATTCTGTATATGTGCGTGCTTGACGTGAGAAAAGAAGACTATATACTGAGTAGGTAGAAAAATTGTTGTAAAATACACACACTATATATTATACTTCTGTGTATACTCTAGTCTCAAACGAAATAAAGTCGATATCTCTCCTATATTTATAAAAATAAGCTTCACGATATAACACACCCAAGTGCACATCAGTCATAATTATAGAGCTCGCATTATTTATTCAACAAGCTTTTCTCGGCTAACAAGCCAACAACAATAACAATTACTACTACTACTACAACGCACTGTATATTATAGCGTGACGAACAGAGAATACATACATATAATACTGAGCACACAATTTTCGTCCGGCGATAAAAAGCAGCCGCTATCTCGACATTATACCAGCAGACCGTTAGGTATAAATTTTTATTTTCCGTTTCTCAACACATTTAATTGCTTTTTCTTCGCTCACTACCGTTTTTTCTTTTCTTTTCTTTTTCTATATACACTCCGGCGTCGTCCAGCATTTTTCTCTCCCTCGGAAACTTTTTACACTCGCTCGGTGCGCCGTACGTCCTTCACCCTCCCATTATCTTTCACGTGTTTCTTATCGCTTTATCTTCCTTTCTTACACACTATATGCCGCACTTATATATACTGGCGTAGGAATTTCTCCTTTTTTTTCTTCTTCTCGAGATCGCTCGCTCGAGAGAAAGAAGTTTTCTCTTACAATTATTAAAAAGTTTATCGCTCATTGAATAGACTTTTATATACTATATAGACAGCGTGTCGTAGTGCTCGTATTATATGCAGCTGTGTTTTATATCCATAACAGAGACACATGCTCGAAAATATAAACGCTCGCTGCACATGACAATAGGTATATATCTCCTCTGCAAAGCGCTCCCCGGAATAATCTTTACCAAAACAATCGTTTGTCTTCACTTACACGCGCGCAGTAGGAAAAAAAACTTTTCACCCTCTCTCTGCCCCGTTTTGACGCCCACGCAGCAGCAACGGCGGCTGTTTTTTGCGAGAGAGAGAGAGAGAATGAACCCTTCGTCGTTTGTTTCTTTCCGCCCTGCGCTATCTCTTCCCCCTTTTTTGCAAGCGAGACCAGCGTGTATATATGTCTCTGTCTCCGCTCCTTCTTCGTCTTCTCTTCCTCCCTCTTTTACTATATACATACATACACAGAGTGTCTAGCCCTGTCGGGCTGTGTACTATCTCTCCTTTAGCCTGCAGACAAACGACGGCTGCGCACGATTTCCTTTGTGATTTGCCTTAAGTACAAGAGAGAGAGAGAGAGAGTAGAGAGAAAGCCGCCCCGGGAAATTGCTTCTGATGCGCGTCGGGCTTTATATAGGCAAAATTTCAGATTTTTCTCAACGCCCGTCTGCGTGCAGGCAAGTTTGGTTTTAGTACCGGTCATTTTGTGGCGGTTATATGAGTATATATCTTTTGCGTCGATTTATGTGTGCGTTGGAGAATAATAAAAATTTAATAAAAGAAGGAGGATGTTTTTATATAGATTTTCCCGATGTTTTTACGAGGAGAGCGCGGGATTTTTAGCCGTGCTTTGCTTTAGTCGTAAATGAAAATTTTGTTTGGCACGTGAGGCAAGTTTTTCGAGTGTTATGCGTGTTGGGGAGTTTCGACGACGAAGATATTGGGGAAATTCGGTTGCAGCTGATGCGGAAGATGGAATTTTTGTTTCTAGAGTTGGGATTTGTTCTTATTACATGCGCATTCAAATTCGTGCGTTTTATGAAAATTGGAAAATTTCCATTCTAATAGAAGAGACCGTCTTTTATAGATTTGAAAAAACGATTGAATGCTCAGACATGCGATGGCGATTTTTAAATAGCTCGAGGTATCGAACTATAATATTATCTTATCGGCTTCTTCGATACTTTAGTGCTGATAGAGCATAGACAAAGCGTTTAAATTAATTACGCTGCATGTACTTGTAACTTGATTATATTGATATTGATGTAGATAAAGAATGTATATGAATTCTCAAGTATCTGCCGTATATTATGCGCGAATCTTATTTCCTTATTACTAATCTATTGAAATTCTACGCGACTCAAATAAATTTACGTAGACTATCAAATTATAAATGCATTTGAATCCAAGTTGCAAAGTATAATAGAATTTAATTCCACGCTATATACGTACATTCTAAACGTGAAAATTCATGTTTCATTAAACAACAAACTAAACCGATTCAATTGCAGCGAGTAATCGCATATCCTATATCGAGCTACGAACGCGCGTCAATCAACACCAGCTCCAGTAGTTCAAAAGCAGTAATCCAAAACCCACTCCCACACACAGCTGTTCAAAAAGCAGAAAAAAAACGGACGCACTCACTAAGCCATTCGCGATCCATCAAGCTCGTCGTCCCACGTAGTCACGGATAACAAAAGCTTTTCTTCCTTATAATCACCCGCCTGCACATCTCGAAGGAAAAATAATAATCGCAGGAGGCTGCGTGTTCTTAGCTATATGCGTATAGACTGGTGTCCCCCGCAGTGTCATTGTCGTGGTGGCAGAATCAAACCACACCGCTCGCAATCTCGGCGCCATATACTGCAATATTCGGGCTTGCGCCTTATGTGCGACGCTCTCCCAGGGGGATGTGCTCGTGTATGAAGACAGCATATACCTAGGAGCTGGAGGAACAAAGCAGGAGGATATGAGGGAAGAATAGACTGCGAGGCCGAGGTGGAATTAGCCGGAAGCTGCGAGCATTGATTGTCAAGCCAGATGAGGAAGAGAAAGCAGCTCAAGGCGATTGGGATGTGTGGATGCTGGATGAGATTTTCTTTTAAATCAGTGCGGTTGAAGAATAGATGCCAATATTTAAAGATAAATTTGGAAACTCATATTATTAAGTATTATGTGATATTTAATAATTGTGATCTGACAATCGTAAATATAAAGTAATGTTATGTATATTCATTTTACAAAACAGAGCGATCCTTTCTTCTTCATGCAAAAATGAAAGAATTTATACATAAAACGCCAAGATCATGGCATAACACTAACAATACAAAATCCATTCATACATATACCCTGAATTCATAAAGCGCGAGTTCACACTCTACGCAGCTCATCTATAAAAATTTGCCTCTATCCTCCTTACGATACCAAGAAAAGCGCGGCTGTGCAGTTTCCCGTTGTTCAAACTTACAATTCATTGCGAATTCATTATACATCCAACCGCAGACGAGAATCTACTATGTATAAGAAGCTGCGAGAAAAAAAGGCAAAAGTTTTCGAGAAAGGCTTCTCGCAGAATTTGATAGAAAGGAAAGCCCACAAAAGTGAAGCTCGTTACAAGGAGAATAAACGTAAGAAGAAGAAGGACGGAATTATAATTTAACGCTAGAAAGGCTCGTAGAAACAAAGCAATTAACACTTTTTCAAGAGAATTCTCTCGCTCTCTCTCTCTTCGCAGTGCTGTGGAAATAAACAAGCGGTAAAAATCCTGGGTAATTGCAAGCACGCTCAAACGCGCTTTTTTCAAATGCTCTAATTAAATTTAACTTTTCTATATAGGTATACCTGCCTTTTTACATGCTATTTTTCTTCCTCGTGTATTCTAGTGTAGACGATGAACTCGAAATCCTCCAGGAGATCAGTCAGAAAAAAGAAGGCTATAAACAGCAAAGAAAAAATTTTCGAAGAAGAAGCAAAGCGGCTACTGACTCGGTTCGTCAGCTTTATTAACGTCGTGTCTGATGTCTATGTGTGTGTAAGGGGATAACGTAAGGGAGAGAAAGAGACGCAACGACGCGGAACAATAAGGGCGAGGAAGGAGCTAAGCCGGTGAGAGAAAGAGATTTTCATCGGGGGGGAAAAGTTTATTGCGACAAGTTTGCAGCTGCACGTACGCGTGAGTGTTTGCCTCGCTTGATTTTCGCGTTTCCTTCTTCTTCTTCTTCTTCTTCGTTTCTTTCTTTTGCTTGTCGTGTTTTTCTGCTATACTACTACTGCTGCTTCTCCTTTGCCCCAGTGAGCTTTATTTGTGTTTTTTTTTTGTCTACTATACGTGGACAGTTTCTACTTGGATTTTCGAAATAATTGTTTCTCTTTAATTAAGGACAACGAGATGTGCAAGGGGTGTGGAGATGAATAGTTTCGTGTGTCACGTTTTTTTTATCGACGGTTTCATTAGCAGTTTTTTTTCATGCTGTATATTATAGGGGTGTAATTGATTTCGAGAGAGATTGATTGAAACTGGATTTTATTTCTTGGAAATTTGAGGAATTGACTGGTGCTTACTGGCGAAGCGTAATTTAAGCGATGATATATACTGATTATATAATTTCAAACGTGTACATGTAATCCAGAGGAATGTTATCGCGTTCGTGAAATAATGAACAATGATTAATGTATTATGGAATAAATAATAATATGCACACAATTTGCAAATTATTGGAAAACGAGATGTGTGTTAATTTTGTTAATCTGTAATAATAACGTGATTACAGAAATTTCAACTCGTATAAAGCAGCTTTTGAATCGAGAATATCAGTAAATTAAAGCGTCGAAATTAGTTCATATAATTTAAATACAAATTAAAGCATCATCTTTTTAGGTAACAAAATTAAACGTTCTCTTATAGCAGTGAGATTAGCAAAATAAATTTGAACTCGTATAAAGCAGGATTCGAGAACATCAAAATCAGCGCGTATAAATAAAATCCATATAACGTAGAAATAGAAACTTTTTCTTATACAGCAGTGAGCTAGTAAAAATAATTGAACGAGCCGCGTCAGGAATCAATTTAAGCTTCGACTTTTATGTCGAAGACTCGTATCAATAACTAAGCATCAGCTCGACACTTCCTTACCTGGATACTCTCTCTCTCTCTCTCCGGTTCGTGAAAAATCCAAGTGAATCCAATAAAAGCGACGACATCTTAGACGTGATTCGGCTAATTTTATCTCCTGACAGTGCGGAAAGGCGCGGAGAAATAAGATTTTCCTCATCGTCCCGATCGGCTTTGGACGACAAAGTCCATTTGTCGCCTGCAAAGCTGCTGTGCATCGCTGGAATCGATGATCTCGATATTGCTCGAGACGTCTCTCCGGCTTGTTGTCGAACGATTTTCTTTCTTTTAAATTTTAACGACGTACATACCGCTGAATAGTGACAGGTTTTGATTTTGAGGCGCCGCAGATCGATCAATCGCGAAACGAGCACGTGTCATCAAACGTTTATACGTGGAATTTTGAATTGTTTTATTTCAAAGTGGAAAAGTAAAATAATATATGGAAGCATTTTCTAGCAAAACTCGCTCATTGTCGTTTTTTTCACCGTGAAATAATGAAATTATAATAGCGTGGGAGCTTTTGATTATTAAAAATAAAATGAATGGATAGAAATTCTGATTCTACATCAGATATAAATGTTTCTGAGAACTATTTTAAATTGACGGGAGTTTTTTAAATTTAATCTCTTAACGAGAAAGTATACAATATATACATTTTTTTTAATAACTAGACGAACTGACCATCCAAGCAATCGCGCGAGGATCCAAAACTAACATGCCATGCGTCGTTTTGATGCTGGCCGGGCCAGGGAAACCCACGGCGAGCTGCGAGCCACCAAGTACTGCAAATTCCCTATCAACATAAAAAACAACAAGGACGAATATTTTTGCAACAATCCATAGAAGACTCCTTGATATTGTCTAAACTCGTATACCCATCAGGTTAGAAACCGTAATTTCTGCTGACTATCTATGGCTATGATAATCCAGAACACGATGTAAATTTTTACTCATCATTGCCATATAAAACAATCATAGCAATTATTCTTCTGATGCGACATTTATACAAGAAATTTCAATAATACTCATCAGAAGACTCCGCAACAGCCGTACTTGGAAAAAATATGCATGAATTAAAATTATATAATGAATACTATAATGAATTCTAACATTGGTTTTTATAGTTCGATTAATAATAGAATGAGGCGGCAATGGAACTTGCTTCCTCAAGCAGTTCTGGACAAGTCTACGCTGCTCTCCTTTAAATCTTCAGTTCGTTCGCTTTCGTTAGCGTATTAGCGTAGTACTTGTCCATTCCGTTATGTATTTTTTCTTTTGTTAAGTTTATCTTACTAATTGTATTAATGTATGTAAAGGGCTTTACAGCCCGTTAAATTTCACAATAAATAAATAAATAAATACACCATGCACCATAAATAAGATGGATTCGAAAGGCGACAATCAGAACATAATTAGCCACAGTCAACATTATCTGCCCAAAGACGCTATAGCGATAGTACATAATTCGTGTCACATTCGAAAAAGCTGACAGATATTACGTAAGCAGTCAGTAAGCAGTTACAGCATGAGCGGCTTAAGCAGGTCATTGAACAGACCCAACAAAAGATAGTTTTAGCATTGGTGACAAACCGCTATATATGCAGTGTGCGCGGAGTAAACGATGAGGGGGAAGAGGAAAGTACCTATGCGCCACCTAGCGCCACTGGTCAGAGACACAGGGATTATAAGCGGTCCAGTCCAATACTGATGCTTTGTTTTACAGTGCACTGTAGTCCACACGTATGCCATATCAAAATTAAGTTTAAATTAAACTAACAACAGTTTTTAGTACAAATTTTTACTGGAATTTTTTTTATTTTAAAAGGTCAACAATCCTGCACCAACATCCAAAGAAATGCACAGGTTTGTTATCATTTTTCTTTTTCAATTTTTTTAGATCAGGAATTGCTGCAGTAGAGATCTGGCGAACAATAAACAGCCATAATCAGATAATTAATAGAACGATTACCATGTTTTTTTTTGCAGAAGGCAATTCTTCAAATTAAAGTACTCTGAAATTCATAAGAAAAACAATCGAAGGTTGTATAGTGGTCGTAAATGAAAAGAGCATATATCTTATAGTTTTTTACAAATATAATAGTTGTTTATTACATCGTATGTATATAATAAGTACGTAATATAAATAATACAGTGACATATGAAATCATTCGCCTTTACCGCTTACACATAATAATAAATTAGAGAAAACCAAACCGAGCAAATGCGATCAATCCTCTCAATATCGTTCTCTCGCAATGCGTCATACTTTTATATATATAAATTCGTCGTAGGGATGAGGAGAAAGAAAAACTCATATTGTCTATGAGGAATTAGAACAACGCCGAAACAACGAAAAAGTAAACAAACACCGTCATTACAAAGTATATAATACGTAACGACGCATTTCGGTCGTCTCTCGCTATATAATAGTTTTCCATCCATATCGTTTCTTTCCCTTTAATCATATCGGGTTTAAGTTATTTTTTTTTTACAGAAATGTGTTTTTTTTTGTTCTTTCTTTCATTTTGTTCCGCTCGCTTACATGGTAATATACGTATAATCGTGAACATGTATACACGCTCGAGAGAAGTGTAATTCTTTATTTAGTTTGTCTCTGTTTTTTATTTTTGTTCTTTCTTTTCTCGTATCATCTTCTGTGTGTGTAGTCAGTGTGATCCTGGAAATATACGTCTATGTTGGTATCTAAACTGTACGCCATAAATTCAAGTTGTAGGGGGTCGATATACACCCCCGACGTTTCGACGTATTCCGGCCTCTGTATACATATATATCGCGGCGGCGGCGGCAAATTTAAATCAAATTATTGAGAAATAGTTGAGAGTTATACAGGCTCGAAATTCATACATTGAGTTATTTATATCATCGCTCTTGATGGCAAACGAAATTTATTTCAGTTATTTGCTTTATATTTACAAAATGAAAGCTATATGTGTAAGTATAGCCCACATCCGGAAAAAAATAACAACATCGAAACGTCGAGGTGTTTCACACATACATCGATCCCCGTTTTTTTTTAAATAGATATACAGCCTCTTGATTCAGTCTCTCTCACACGCGCGTACACTCGCCTTAATTATATTTGAAATTTATTTGTTTTTTTTTTATTTCTGTCTGCAACACTAAATTACACATTTGTACATCTTTAACATCTCGCACTCGCTTTATATTCTTTCTCACATCATAATAAATACGAGAACTATGTATATATTTAAGTGCTGCGCCGCAGTAGTGATTTTTCCTTCCGAACAGCAGCCGATCGAAGCTGCTCTGCACATATATGTGTCTGTATATATATGTATATATATACTCGCTTGTGTGTTGTGTGTATGTAAGTATATACTGTACGCCTTTTTTCGGCTCACGTGCAGCAGCACTCGCTTCCGCGCGCGAGCAATAATTAATCAGCCTTCGCGTTTTCTCGCGCTCGAGACTCCGCGCTCTATGCTCTTTCTCTCCTTTTTTTTATTTCGTTATTATTATTATTAGTATTATTATTATTATTAATTTATTATTATTATTATTATTATTTTCTTGTGTTTCGCCTCGCGCCTAAGTATTTTGTTTTTTTTTCTACGTATATGCATGCATAACTCTGTGTCTTTCTCTCGTGTCGTACCTCATTTTACTTTTTTTATATATAATATAATCTCGTTCAGTTCGCGGCTGCATCTTTTTTCCTTCGCTCCGAGAGAGTGTATATTATATAGCCGTTGGAAATAAAAGTGTCGCAGCCAGATCCGCTCTCGATTATTCCGTTATTTACATGCGACGTTTATACTCCCAAGCGATGCCTCCAACCGATAAGACGCCCTACTCGTTGGGGCGGAGCTTGAGCTTTTTTTCGGCTGAGCTTTTTATTTTCTCTCTGTCACTCTCTCTCTCTCTCTCATTCGATCGGAGTGTGACTCTGCGGATTCGAGTGATTTGGCCGTGTTCCGGTTTCGACGAGATTTTTGTTTCTCTTTTCTTTTTTACTCGGAGAAATATGTATTATATAATTATGTTTCGATTCATTAGGTGCTTGATGATGAATTTAAAAATAAACTTTACGGAGCTGTAAATCTCGTCGAATACATAAACGAGCTTCGATCGTTCTGTCACGAGGACAATATACTTATATAAATAACATAAAAGATTATCCTTCGATTTCGGCTGCGACACTTTCATCTCTCACCACGCACACACACACACACAGCTATTCGCGTAACCGTCAATAATTTTCTCGAACAAGCAACGATAAAATACTCAAAAACAGAGCCACACCCCCGCCTCTAATCGAGTCGTGTATACACACATACACGATCGCAATTAGAGCCGAGAAGAGGCAAGTTTTCCGCTGTGCTTTTTTTCCTCGTCGTCGTCGTCGTCGTCGTGGTCGTCGTCGTCGGAGGCGAAAATCCAGGGAAAGGCGAAAAGATCGATCGAGGGCGTGGGAGTTGAGGCAAGAACGCTTCGGGCGCGAGAATCTCGACGGAAAATTTCCCCCGTTCAATTGTATTGTCGAACGCTCGCACACACGAGCCATGATATGTGTTGATATGCAAATGGAAATTTTCCCTCTCGATGCAGCACGTGCGCGCGCGTATGTGTCAGTTGAATTTTTATATCATCGAGAAGGCTTCTCTTCTTTTTTGCGCGCGCGCGCGTCTGAATGTTATAAGAGTAAAGAAGAATTTCGGTGATTGATTTTTCGAAGCATTGGGAAAGATCGACGAGAAATTCCGATCCAATATTATATATTCGATACGGCGAATATATACGTTATAGGTGATGTACTATTGTATAAGTGTTTTTTTTGAATTTTGATATGAATAGTATTCGATGGGATGAAACGTGTAAATTATTGCTTGTACTTTCCGAGAGATATGTGATATACAGAACCGAATAAGCTGATATGACCGATAAAACAGCTCTAAAGCCGAGTATACGAGTGTTATGTATACGTGATGTATTCAAAGATAACTGATATGATTAGAATTTCGCGATAAAAATCGATATTATCGAGAACTTTTTTTCGAAAAAAAAGAAAATAGGAAATACTCGCATGCCTCCGCCAAAATAAAAACTCAACTGATGCAGACAGGCTCGGTGATGCAATTTTTTGGTCGACCCTTTTCGCAGCCGCGTAACTCGATCGGCAATTTTTTTTCTCTATATAGGCATTGTTTTTTTCGTCATCGGATATGGAGAGAGAAATTGTGGTCTCGATTGTGTTGAAAAGTTCACGGTGTCGGATGCGGATAGAGGAAATTAGTGTATATTTGAATTATTAACGAACGGAAAACTGGTCAACCAAGAAAAGAGCAAGTTGCTTTTCGCTACTAAGGGGAAAATCGACAGGGTCCGGTCATGTATGGAAAGGAATTACTGGACACACGAAACAGGTAAAATGAAAACAAGTCATCCTCCGGAGAGTCGAATATTTAACCGCTATCAATTATTACACACCACTCGGTCTACTCTCCGTCGCGAGTCAATCAATATACCTAATATACACTCGTATAACTCAATTACAGCCCAAGGATTCTTTGAAAAAAGCGACACACTGTCTACCCTTTCAAAAAGCTCGTCGGCTTTAATTAGAAATGCAAGTAGAGTCGGGCGAGCCGTTAAAACAGCTTTATTGCTCAATCGACGCTGGCTCTTAACCTAAATCCCCGTCGTCGTCGTCGTCGTCGTCGTCGTCGGCAAACACTATACTGCAATTGCATCGCAAGTCAGATTTCGCGCGCTTAATTTCCCGTCGCGAAAGGGGAGACGTCGAATAGAAGGAAAAAGTATATATATAGAGAGAGAGAGAAAGCTGGAATCTCTGCGCCTAATCGTTTTGGCAACATTTCAAGGGTATCGTCTATCTCTACAGGACGAGTGTAAGCGGAGGAGCCATTATACCCTACACGGCTTTTAGCTGCTGCTGCTGCTGAGAGAGAAACGCGATACACAGTATAGTAGATGTAGCAGTAGAGGGAATGTCTAATATCGCGAGTGTCTTGTACCGACGTCCAATTTCGCAGGACTTTTACGTTGTTTATTCTGCCGCGACGTGATTAATGGGTAATTCGATGAGAGAGAAAAGGGCCGTTTTGTTATATACCCGAAACGAAATTGATGCTCCGCACGTGAGTATCGGTACATGCGGTAGGTTTTCCTTTTTTCCGCTTCTTTTCTCGCTCTCGCCCTTTGTTAGGAATGAATAATACAGCGTGTCGCGAATTACAAGTATATATTGTGCGGGATAACTGAAGCGTGTTGAGGTTTTCTTTAGGTACATGTGTATCGTGATGTTTCATCGCTGAGGTACGTGTTTATAGAATAGAATCGAACAGTCTTGAGAAAGTCTTTACAGAGAGAGTGAACACACTGGAGTTTGTGCACTCGTGCCATTGACATTTCGTGTACAAGTGAAACTACAAAAAGAGTATATACAGAATATATCGAGGCAGTGCATCCTTAATAATATCATCAACGAAATATCGGCAGTGTGTGTCGTATCGGTAAGCCCTTTCGGCTCCTTCCACCTCGATTCTTCAACCAAAATAAAAATAAAAAAATAATCAAGCTTGTATTTCCAACCCAAATGAAATAGCCGCGCGCGAATTTATTTCACTCTCATCTCTACTCGACGCTATATATTTGCGGGTCTCGATAGAAAAATAAATAAAGCTGCCTCTAAACTCTGGCCGCGATCGTCTATCGCCACCCGGCAATAACCAATATCAATATCAATCGGCGAAGGAAAAATAAATCAAGCGCGCACACGCGGGCAAAATCCCGTATGTATACGTGCCAGGACTTCGGAATATTATATATATGTATCGAGCGTATATATATAGAGGAATTAATCGTTCAGCATATAAACACTGACGAGAAATTTTATCTCTAAAATTCTATAATAATAATAATAACTTGTCGTTATTTGCTCGATATTCCACCGCCTATTAATACGTTCCATCGGGTACATGTGTACTTATGCACTATAAACTACACACGCGCCGATATAATGCATAATATCTCCCCTCGACTCGCTCCCCCTTTGGGCCTCCTTTATCCAATTGTTCGCGTATCCTTCGCTAGAGTGCACAATGCCGGACCCGGTGCAGCCACGCGTGTCAGCACACACATATATATGTACACGCGACCCTCGATTATACACGGCAAAGTGAACATCTGCAGCGGCTATGGGAATTACAAAAATTTACGCTCTTCCACGCGGAGTATTATAGAGAGTGAAAAATTTTTGTGTACACGTAAAAGCCGGTGTAAAGAAGAACCAACCGCGACAGGTATTTTTTTTTTTTATAAAATTTTACGCCGCGCGCGTCGTAAAAAATCCGGAAGATATATAGAAAGCCGCGTAACAACGTATCCGCAGAAAATCGAACTATATGCACTCGCGCGGACAGCTATAGACATGTCTTTTTGATGTACATAGTATACTACTATGTTCATAGGGATATAGATATGGACAGAGAGAGTGAGAGGCAGACTAGTGAGCTTGTCCGTCAGTTCGAACTTGATCACGTATAAACCGGCTCTATATATACCCATATCCAATATAATAATAATACGACGACAGCGAATTCGTATATAAACTCATAACTCTGAAAGCAGCTTTCGCGAAAAAAGAAAAAAAATGTGCCGCCGTCATCTAATCATCAGTATAGCGTCGACCCGAAAAGAGTCCCGATAGAATTGCCGTCGAAAAAAAGGATGACGCCTATATACACAGCTACAAAGCAACGACCCCGATATCCACGGCACTGCGATAATGAAGAAGCGAGTAGCATACGAGAAAAAAAGCGCCGCTGCGGATCCTTCGAACAATCGTTAAATCGGGCCTTTGAAATGCAAATGCCGCTATATATACGGAGTTCCTAAATCCCGGCTTTTTTTTCGCCGTTCGCTTTTTCAAGTCTCTCTTTCTACTGATGAATAGTGCATGCACGCATATATATATGTATATATAACTGCGCGAGCGGATATCGCACAGCCACTAATGCTACCGGGTCACGTGATCAATCGTGTATAGTATGTAGCTATTATATATAGGTGGAAGATGATGATGGAAGGAGCGAAAGACGTCGCGCGCTTGCACCGCGTATTATGTATATAGGAGCTTACCAGGACATGTAAGATCGCATGCGGTGTGTCATAATGGGTGTCTTGTTCATTTTTCGATTTATAGGGAAAGAAAGCACAGCGGAACGATTTTTATAATCAGCTCCGACGCGTCGCTATACTGCTGCAGTTTGATATAGACGAAAGAACGGTGTCTATGTATATGTTTATAATAACGCGCGAACGCGTGTACGTATGTGTCTGTTGTCGGAATCGATACAAAAATAATAGTACCTATATACTCTAGTCAGCGCGCGGAGAAATATAAACGAGAGAAGAGAAAAACCCCGACGAAATATCATCACAATTTTTATATTTTCATAGAAGCTGTGTGTGTATATTTTGTGTATTCAAACGATTGTACGACATATTTCTTCGTACATATCAGTCATGCATGGATATCACTCACTCACGCCGTTATTTTACAAATACTGAGTTATCATCATCCTACATGTAACAGTAGAAAAAAGAAAGCGATAATCATCGTGAAATCAAAGTGTCAGAGAGTCTCTTTTTCGATACCGATTAATCCCTGACAGTCTTGAATTATTTACAAGACAGCGTCGTCGTATAAGTATATAACACGTCACATAATATACAGCCGCGCGCAGTAGCGTCGGTTATTTTCGTAATATAACAACTCGAAAGGACGCGTCCGCGCGCGGTTTATACATATGTATATACGTTATACGCTTTACATCGCGAAAGAAAAGAATTTAAAAAAAGACGAGTCGTCATCGCGATCGAAATACATGTCGTACACGCTTTGATATATGATAATCGTAATATTCTCTGATGCTCTTTATCTCTTAGTACACAGTAGAATGTGCGTGTAGCATACACATGCCATCGTAATTTTTATATATATATCGTGTCGCATCGTCGCTTACGTCCTATCTATACATCCTTGGAACATTTAACAGTCTTTGCGTACTTTAGAAATCTTTGGTTCGACGCCCCGTCGACACTCGACTGCAACCTCTCTCTAGCTCTTTCTCTTCTACTATTTTAGATCTTCTTCTCTTTTCCCCTCGGGTGTATATTCACATCAGACACACACACACACACACACACACACACACTTACAGAGAGCGAGAGCTTTGTGTATATAAAAGCACAAAGACTTCAGACACAGAGAGTGAGAGCGTCGCGCTGCACAAAACGCGCCTATCGATATTTCAATCTCTCTGTCTCTCTCTCTCTATGTCTGGGCGCGTCTCTATAGCGTGTCTCGTCGCTTTCTCTACATACCTCGAGTCTTTCTCTCTTCCGATGGCAATAATCGCGCACACACACCATTGTCGACGTATTTTTTATATATATATAGTAGCACTACAGTAGTTCGTATATACGTATAGGACCACGACGACGGCGAAACACCAACTAATATAGCATCATCATCGCACTGGTCCATCAGCTTCTGCAGGTCCGCAGTGCACACACTACTCACACACATACACGTACACGCACACATACACCAATCAAAACACACTTTAGACCAGTCGGTCTACAACGGGTTGTCTGCCACGGAAATTATCATCCTCGTCGTCGTCGTCGTCGTGGTCCTCGGGCCGTCGTCATCGAGCTGTGCGGGAGGAGGATGAGCAGGAGGTCGCGCGGGACGTTGCCTAGACGTCGGTGCCTGTACCCTCCTGGTAGCCCTCGTCCGGTGAGCTGCGCGTCGACAAGACGCGCTTCAGCGCCGAGACTGGCGGCAACACTGGCACGCCCTGCTTCTGCCAGACTCGGATCTGCTTCGCACCAGGTGGGAACGAGTCCTGCTGTTGAGGTTGAGGTTGAGGCTGATGAAGGTCCTTGTAGGGATTTGCCGAGACGGATGGCATGGCTCTGCTGCCGGTCGCCTCCCAGCTGAGACACTCCGAGTAGAGGAGCTTGCCCTCGTCCATGTCCAGAAGTCGGCTGCTGCTGTACTCGCCACTTGCGTAACTGGCTATCGCCGCCTCGTCGTTCGAACCCCGACGCGTGTCCCGGATCAGGTCGGGGTTGTCGATTGGCATAAGCGAGGCCTGCGACGAGTAGCAAGCTGGACCCGGAGCCAGGATCGACTGGTGCATCCTAGAACTGCCGTCGTCGTAGCCGCGGTTGATCAGGTAGTCGTGACTCTCGGTGGCCACGAGACTGGCTGCGACAGGTCGCGGCGCGTAACTGTGATTCATTGGGATGGTGTTGTCTCCGACCGGTTTTCTCACGCTCAACGACTCGTTGAACGAGGTTGTCTCGACTTCCTCCACTTTGCGTCGACTGACCGTCGAAGTGGCTGACTGAGGGTTATTGGCCCCTGAGTCCTGGTTACTGCTGGTGCAACCGTCTAGCGGTAGGTTGTCCGAACCTGGCGCCGGACTCTTCACGTCCTTCTGGGGCATCCGACGCAACCTGATGAACAGCACCATGATGGTCAACAGGATAAAGAGGATGAGCACGACCAGGGCTGCGGAGATGCCGGCGATCTGTCCGGAGCCTAACGTAGACATCCCGGCGGTACGCAAAGAGACGTGAAGCGTAAAGTTGGCCTCGACGCTGCCGGCCTGGTTCTCCGCAACGCAGAAGAAGTTGGACGAGTCCGTCTCCTGGGCGTTGGTGAGCACGAGGGTGCTGCGCTTCTGAAAGTGTTTGCCCTCCTCGTAGATGAGGATCTTCTGGTAGCTGTTGACGATCGAGTGATTGGTATAGAGCTTTCCGTTCCAGATCCACTTGATCTTGGCCGGAGGTATGGCCGTGACCGTGCAGACGATGCTGGCGTTCTCGCCGATGGTCGCCTCGGCGTAGCGGCTCACGATGGCCATCACCGGCCGACAGGCAAAGTCGTCGGCGGTGAGCTCGGAGAACGACCGGTTGGCGAGTTGTTCGGGTCGCTGACAAATCGGAGCGATCAAGGTCGGCAGGTTGTGCTTGACCAGCCAGGACTTCATCTCTCGAAGGGTGCAGTCACAGGTCCAGGGGTTCTCGTGGAGCTCGATGCTGGTGAGCTTGTTGAGCGGTTCAAAGGTGTGCTGAAGCAGCGTGGAGATCCTGTTGTGGTTGAGCTTCAAGGTCTCGAGCATGTCCAGTCCTTGGAACCCCTTGGCAGCTAGGTCGGTCAGGTCGCAGTTGGACAGGTCGAGCTTGACCAGGTTTGGAGCGTCCTTAAACGCGTGAGGCGGTATCTTGCCTATTGGATTGTGGGCGAGCACTAGATCCCTGAGGAAGGGCGTGTTGACGAAGCTCTGGCTGGGCACGTTGATCAACCTATTGTGACTCAGGTCGAGCTCGACCAGGTTCGTCAGGCCGGCCAGGGCGTTTTGTTCGATGCGGTCGATTTGACAGCTGCGCAGGTATAGCTTCTGCAGGTTGGTCAGCCGGACCTTGATGAAGATATTGTCGGTCAGGAAGTTGATGCTGTTCTCGCTGGCGTCGAGGACCTGGGTCTCCGGGTCGATGCCGTCGGGGACGCCGTTCAGTCCCCTGTTCCTGCACTCGACGGTCTGCTTGCCGTTCTTCCACTTGCAGACGCAGACGTTGGTGCACTTGTCGGCCATCGTCCTGCAGACGAGCAGCAGCAACGTCAGCACGCAGATCAACCTCAGCGTTGTTCGAGCAAACATCTCGTTGACGCCTGCAGGCTATGCCTCTCTCTCGCGCAGTCAACCCGCACCACTCTCTTCTCTCTTGCAAAGAGACACTGCAGACAGTAGCCAAGAGTGTCTCGACAGCTCAGTAGTTTCGGGATTCAGCTGCAGTCGTCCATGTCTGGGCCGCGTTGAAACGGCTGCGGCAGGCTCTCATCACAGGCTGCTCTCCTCGGGCTGCTGGTCTCCTTCATTCGTGCAGTTCTCAGCGCTCCGGATTCGCGCGACCTACATGTGCGCGTTGTGAGACGTTCTCTCTCTCTCTCTCTCTTCTTCTTCCGGCTTCTTCTCTCCGCTGCACACTGGACACGGTGCACTCGGGCTTACGTAAACGTAGCGCGAGCCATAGAGTTCACACAGAACGGGGTCGACGACACACTCTCGCACCGACACGAACTCACAGTCACAACTAGTAGTAGCAGCAGCAGTAGCAGCAGCAGTAGTAGTAGTAGCACTAGAGCCGCGCGCCGTTGACAAAATGGAACCCCGCGAACGAGCTTTCGCAAGCTCACTCTGCAACTGACGAGCCGCGCACACGGGGCTTATATCTTCGGAGAAGCGTGGGCTGAGCACAGATGAGAGCCGCGCACACGCGTACACAGAGTGCGAGAGAGAAGGAGCGATATAGGAAAGCAGAGAGACTAAGAGAGATAGAGAGCGAGAGGGAGAAAAGTGCGTGACGGTACACAGTAGGGAAAAAAACGCGGACGCGCAGGCCGACTATCGGCTCGCTCGCTCGGCTATCCGCGTTCTGAGCTGCCGGATCGGCTCTCTCTCTGGCTTTCTCTCTCTCTCTGTCTCTCTCTCTCGTCATCGTCAGTGGGGAGCGGACGCGCGCACACCCGCTCGGGAGAAGGGATCGGCGCGCGCACGAGCAAAGTAGGGCGCAACCCTCCTCGTCGCTCTCCCCCATCGAGCTATCCCCTCATCTCTCTCTCTCTCTTTCAGCTCTATAGAACAGCATATATATACAGCTTGGGCTGCTCTAGGGTAGCCGAGTCCATGTACCCCGTCGCATGAGTGCGCATGCACGAGAGAGAGGGGGGCGAGTGTCGTTGACTCGGCGTCGGTGGCCCTTCCGTCTGATGCTATATACTCTCTCTCTCTCTCTCTCGTCCATACATATATACACCTATATATACCTGTATAGAACTTTGCGAAGAGAGAGAGGGTGGTATGGGCGACGCGAGCGACGCCGGTGTTCGCCGCACCGAAGTCGGGATCGCTCTCCTTCTCTCTCGGCGCGCGCACAACCCCCTGTACGCGCCGCGCGATGAGCTATCGAATGCTCCGGACTTTACTCGGGGGTGTACGCTGCTGCTCTTGGATTTCGATGGCTGGATTTTGCTGTATAGAGAAGATCTCCTCGTTCTGATGGGGACGGCGAAAAACGCTTTTTCCAAGAGAGCTGTTATCCGGCCTTTGATCTTGTTTTCATTTTTTTTTTCTAGCGGAGTTTTTCGTGTAACGAACACATTAATTCTACTTCATTTTGATTACGTAGAATATCTGTATACGGTAATTATTAAGAAGAGCGCAGAGGCTGCTATACACGCGACGGAGGATATTGTCGCGCGTGTTTGCTTTTATTTTTAAACTCGCGTAATAATTATACCGCAGAAGAGAGAACCTTTTGAAATTGCATAACTGAATTCGATTTATCCATCGGCCTTTTGGATTCCACAATAAATTCTACGCTATCCCATAACGGCGAACTTTGTCGCACGCGAGCGTTAAACTATACATTGCATCGTTATATGTCCCAGAATTCGCTTAGTATATCAGCTACTCTCTCTCTCTCGCAAGCTGCAAAATCGAAAGAGCCAGACTTCCGGCGAACTGCCCCTTTTTCGCCTGAGCTCCATTTCGCCGTGGTGTGCTTAAATGCACTGCGAAAAGGAGGGGTGAGAGAGCTCACACAGGGGAGTCGAGTAGTGTGTGTAGTAGTAGTAGTATAGCGCCGGTGGTTCACTCCCCAACTGTCGCCCCGGATGATTAGTTTTTCTTGGCAGCCGTTGCCGCTGCTGCTGCTGCTGCTACTATGTGCACTTGCTAAAAAGTGCGCGAGGGGCCGACGCGGACAAAGACGGAGAGCGCATGTGTTGTGTGTATATATGTATTATGTGTAGTGGTCGAAGTGGTAGTAGAGCTCTTTTTCGGGGAGGTTGTATATTTTTGCTGGTTTTTGTTTGTAGTGAGGGTTTTTAGAGATGGGATTTCTGCGTTTGCATGTTATGTATATCTTGGATGGTAATTTGTTTGCACCGCAGACGTGTGTTTATTAATGGGATACTGTTATAATATTATAGTGACTGTAAAATATTCATCGGTAAATGCATTGTTGAATAGATTGAAATACAGTAGCTCAGGTATACGAATTAGTTTTTTGTAGATCGACGCTTCATAAATCTACATCATCTAGCTGAAACGACTCGCTACTTTTTACTCATATAATATATTGAATCCGAAATTGCAAAACCCACTGACGCTTTTAACACGTCGGATTAGACTTGATAATTGGAAAATTTACAATCATGCTTATAATTCTCGCATTGTACATCAGTACATTTCACTAAATTTAAAATTTATTTCACCATCAGTATTATATACGAGTATTATTTCAACGCTTCATTTAATTATCACTAAATATATAATACCGTCCACATCACCGCAACTGTAATATACTATATTATATGTGTTGCGTTAATGCAACTTGTTTGTCATCATCCGTCCGACTATACAGATTCCCGCTCTTTTATGAATTATTGTCTACAGTAAAATTGTATAAGTAAATCCTATTAAAATTTAATATTATATCGTGTGTGTCATTATAAAATATTGCATTTGATATTTTTAAAATACAATATCTATGCAGGTAAATGGCGATACATTTCATTATATTGTCTCGAGACTCCTGATGTAAACCTTTCAAAATCAAAATTTTAAGCTTATGACACTAAACATTTTTATTAAAAACTGTTGTGATTGCTAACCCAAAGTCAATTTTACTTTGTGCGGAAGCGTAGACTTATACCTACCCCGATACACTGTAAAACAAAGTAATTTTGGACTGACCCCTAATCCACCGCAACTCTCCGAGCCTCTGGCCAGTGAAGATAGGTGGCACATATCAGGCACTTTTCTATTTCCCTCATCGCTATTTGCGATCCCAGTGCATACATAACAAATTGCCTTTTGCTACATTTTCTTACCTTTTTTATTGTCCCTATATAGGGCTCCACCTAATATCCAATTTTAATACAGATTATTAAAATTTCACACTCTTGTTTTCTATTCCCACACAGAAATTCAACAAATATACTTCACTGCAGCCAGTAAATAAACTTCCCATCTCGAAATCGAGACGATGCTTCTTTCATAAAAGTTCAGGCGTGTGGCATACCGTTTTCACACTAGTCGACACATGTATGATTGATGATTCTACGCAGTCGAATACCGCTTTCGTCAATAACAGCATACACACACACATCTGCTTTACAACTCCAGAACTTGAATTCAGCTGTTTTTTGCGTTTGTCGATTACAAAACGACCTCCTGTATATACACGTACTGCTGAAAATACAAATTCCTAATTCACACGGCTTTTTTGAGGATAATAAAGAAATCTAAAATTTTTGTTTAACAAACCCTTTGCTCGAAAAAAAGTATGTGTAGTCGATTCGGAATGCTTGCTTTGCTGCAGCCAAAAGTGTGTATGTGTGTTGGTATTAAATATTCGTTTTACTGTATAATGCTCGAAAGTTTTCAAGTGCTTTTGCGGAAATCCTGGCCCTCAAATTAACGCGGGTAATCTCGTGAAAACGCGCTCCGCGGCTTTATAAAGGTATATTTTTAAACGAACCAGAGCAGTTAAGGTTGAGCCTGAAATATGCACTTTCGAACTATCTTGAGCAATTAAGCGGCTCTTAATTTACTTTAATCTTTCTCTCGAGGAGCCGACGGCTGGATTTGAATTTGAAAAACAGGGGAATCAAAGGTACCTATATAATAGTTAACGAGCTGTATTTTTTTAAATAAAGGCTCGAATACAGAATTTTCATCAACAGCTTACATGCTGCAGCCGATGTGAAAAAGGCATAATAGTAATAATCAAAATCTACTACCTTTATACCCTCGAAAAAATTCCTTCTCGCGCGATAAAAGTAAAGTGAGACACGCGAAATAAGGGGCCAATGACACCTTAAAACGTCGAGGCACAAATTCATCAAACGTCGGAGATTTTCTATACGTATATATAATTTTAATTAATACACGCCGCCTTATATTCCCGCGGCAATAATTACAACATCCGTCGCGCGCGAGCGATTGTTTACATCAGCTGCGAGGGAAACGTCGCTCAGAAAAAAAGTTTTCTTATTTCTCTCCTCGTTTTACAAGAGTCCTCGAGAACTTTCCGCTCTCGTCGGTCGCCGCCGCCGGCTGGTCGCAAAAAACTTTCGTCAAAGCGATTAATCACTTCGATAAGTCATTCTCGGATCCCTGAGATTAATAAAAAAACGTTCTCTCTCTCTCTCTCTCTTGAAACTTTGTCTCGCTCGATTAAATATGGATTTCTCTGGACTTGTGCGTGTGTTTTCGTGAAAAAAAAACATTCCGTCCACGTTTATTCTATTTATCATACGCATCACGTATGTCTATATATATACTCACATGTTCACTATTATAACCATCTCGTCTATTTATCATTCCCTCTGTCTTCCAGCTAGGTTTTTCCCTATTTATATCACCGGCTTTTCATCAGTCTCTGATGACCGGCGTGTCTTTCAAGGGTCTCTACTCTTATATACCTTTTTAGGCTGTATACCTACTACCAGCACACTGCGGGATGATATTCATGATGTTTGACGATTGCAGCTGCGTCTTCTGCGAAAAAAAACATCTCTCTTCTGTCAAAGCTCTATATCTCTCTGTCTTGGGGATGAAACGAATGGGATTAGGCCAGAGGTCTCTTTCCCTCTCGCATGTAACCTGTGTATATGCAAATAAACATTTTCGTATAATATTATAAGTGATTATTTTCTCCTCCGAGAGCTATATAAACTAATATACCCACTGCCCCAGCTATATATATGTATATACAGCCTTATCGTGATCCTTGTTACGCCGTTAACTTATCGCTGACTATGATTTATTTAAAAGCCTGCGACGATTCTATTATGAGAATTAGGGAGGCATTTATCGATTCGGTGCCGCCCTGAAGATCGCTGATGAGCTTTTATACGGGCTATTTCGTGCGGAGCTTTTTTTCAGTGGGGAGTATAGAGATATTCGTGTTGGGTGAATAAGAGAGAGGCTTTTTAATGAGTCGTGATAACTGTCACGTCATGCTACTCGTGTGTGCGAGCGGAGTGTTGTGTATATACTTCATTTTCATAATTTTCGTTAAGTGCCGCTTATAATTGCTGGCTTTATATACTGCTATACGAGCGAGCGGAGCGTTGACCCGGCGTGAAAATCTCTCGGAATCGATGAAGAGATTTGGCTTGTGATTTTCCTTTAATTATGCAAAATAACGCGCTCTCTCTGATTTTTATATACATAATAGTATTATAATTTCGTTATTATTTTCAGCGAGAATTTTCTCGCAAAATGTCATTACGTCTCCGAGACGCAATAATATACCAGATATTATCCAGATAAGCTTTACATCATACTCGTATAACTCCGTCTCGAATCATAAATACACCTGGATATGGTATATGAAAGAAAAAAATTAATTCAGTATATATAGCCGGTCTATGCTAATGCCTTAATCCATCTTCAAAACAATACGTGTATACATCATCAGTATTCAAAGCACTTCTGCGTTTCTCCTTCCTATTCCCATACAGAGAAGAACTTTCCGAGTTGTTTACGAATAAAATCCGATTATCTAACCTCTCGAATTCCACTCCATAATAGGTATATATACATGTGATATACACAGCCACACCCCCTAAAAATTCAATCTCCAAAGGATTTATACCGGCCGGGGTAGCCCGTCTTTTTCACACTGCCATAACAAAAAGCCTTTTACATTATACATCTCTCTCGCGTAGTACTACTTTAATCAGGACGACTATGCTCGCGAAAGAATAAAAAGTCCTCAAGATAAACATCGCCTCTCTCCCTCTCTCTCTCTCGGGTAACATTCCAATGCTCTCCTCCGAAAGTTTATATGCAAACTCTCGCGAGAGAAAGAGAGCGCGGCCACGTGGTCTTCTCTCACAGGAGAGCGACGAGAATATAGAAAGGAGAATCGAGAAAAAGTTAAGGGTATATATATGTATATATCTATCTAAAACGGGTCGAGGCTGGAAATCAGCATTTCCACACTGCAGAGGGGATATTGCCGCGAGAAGCCGAATAAACGTGCGGCTTTCATATACATATATACAAGTATGCCGTCCTCCTTTTTCTCGACGTCGCTTCGTCCTTACTCCACTCGCGAATATATATAGAGACAAAGAAAGAAAGAGAGAACAGTCTGGCCGAGCTATTTTGCCTAACAAGACGGTGTGCCGTCGTCTTTTTCGCCGTGGAATTATTGTGAGCCAGAGACGAGAGTAGACAAAGTGTAGGTCGTCTCTCTGTAGGAAAAGCGGCGAAAAGTGCGCGGCGATGAGACGCCTTTGGAATATATGCACGCGTTGGGATTTCGAGAGGCTGACTTATATTGTCTGCGCTAGGCTTTTTCGCGGACTATTGCTTTTGTCGGCTGGCTTGTCTGATGCAGCCTTCGGTTCTTGTTTTCGTTTTCTTTTTTCTTTCGGGGCATGTAATGCTATGTATAGAGTGCCTTTTCTCCGGGATTATAATTCAGTGTGTACTGAACACCGTTATGATGACAAACATTTTTGCGAAAAAATAAAAACATTTCATAATACGCGTGCATACATACATGGTCAGAAAAATAAAACCTCGTATCGCAAAAGCTGTATAAAATCATGAGCGCGCGAGAGAGAGAGAGAGCTAAAGATAAAACCGTCGCACAGACCTTTCGATCTCGTCAGATTAAAGCCCGTTTTGAATTCCCTCTTTTACGTCGTCAGCATCAGCGGCTCGATTTTGACCATAAATTCGAATTCCATATTCCCGCATATGCATCGACCTACACACACTGCGACGACACTTATATACATACTCTTCACTCTCCATCTCTCTCGGTCACTACTTTCGCATGCCGTTTACGTGAATTTTGAAAATTCGAAATCGACGACCCGAATATAAGCTTCCCCGCACAAAGATATGAATTTCCCGGAAAAATCGAACCATTTCCGCGCTTCACTTTGTGAGCTATTAGGAATCGGCCACCTTGAAAAAGAGACTGAATTATTACTCGACTAGTGCTATTCGATGTGCAGTTAAATAGTAGAGAATGAAGCGTTGCGTCCTTTTACGGGATAAATGCGCACACACCACTTGCCGAACGTGAAATTTCCGTGTATTATACATGCTGAGAGAGAATATTTCATTGGCCCTACACTCTCGAGACTTTTATTCGAGCTGATGCTCGATTCCGAGAATTTACAAGACGCTTACTATTCAAATTAGCCAAATGAGATGTAGGAACGAGAGAAAATAGCGCAAGCGCGCGGGTAAATAGTCGAAATTCAAGGCGAGAGATGAGCTTTCGTTAAATAAAGAAAACGGATGAGGCGCTCCCGAATTAAGAGGTACAGTGTGTGTATTGTACATAGTCGAGAGAGAGAGATGCCCGAGTTCGGAAAAGTCAATAAAACGTCAGCCTTAATTAGAGTAAATGAAAACTGAAGTGCCCCGTATAAATAAAATACGAGTAGTACGACGTCTGCAAACATATTTCCCTGAAATTCCGGTGTAAAAAATTCAATACTATATACTACCACTACGTCAAGCTTCCAATAAACAAACCTTTAAAAAAAAGAAGAAAATTCCACGCGCACAACTTCCAGCCAATTTAAAAGCAAACCCGACCGTCGAGCGATATTCGCATTCATATTCATGCAGCAGTTGGCTCGCCAAATCCTTTCCCTCTCCCTGCAGCAGTAGTAGTAGTAGTAGTAGTAGTATAGTAGTGGGGAAACCCCATTACACGACACAACGGAGATGAGAAAAAGCTCTCGTGTGCTTTACATCCGACGCTGCTGCAACACAATCGCGAGTAGGTGGGCAAAGTGGAAGAGACGCCGCCGAGCACAAACTCGCTCCCAGAAGGGCCTTTTAGCCCTAATTGGCCGTCGGAATCGATATCGTCGTCGTCGCGCAGGAGCGAGAGACTCGCTGTCTGTTTTGGATATACTGCGGTGTGTGCAGCTGTCTCTTGTATAGACTTTTGACTTTGTTCTTATTCTTCTACTGATACTTCTTTTTTTGCCTATATTTTTTTAAGGGCTGTTGCTTGGGATAACCGTTTTGTGAATATAGTTATTGGCTTTTCTCGAGCTTGCGCATCGATTTGCATGTTTTAGAGAAGAGGGTTTAGAAGTTTCGAGGGATATACGGCTGGTGTGGGGAGCTGTTGAGAGCTTTGAATGACTGAGTGGAGGTTGCCTGCGTACGGTCAGACATTTTGTTACGAATTATGCTGCCGAGAAGTGCGTTTTCGTTTTTCATTTTGAATTTTTTTTCTATTCTAATTCGCAGTTTGTTTTTTTTATTATTATTATTGTCTATTCACATATCGAGAATTTATAGGTACTTTTGAAATTCAAACGTATGACATAAAATAATGAAAATTAACTATCGAATTATATCAGTAGAAAATCTATCCTATAACAGCACAAGCATCACGTATCTATCCAACCAAATCCCACTTGCGCTCTTCCCATCAAAACACACACACACACACACACACACACACACACACACACACTATCTATCTTCAATAACAAGCTCACCTGAAAACCATCCCCAACCTCACATCGCATACAATTACACCGACGGTCAGTTTTCCCCCCTCACACATACATGGTATACAATATTTCTCTCCCCACAGAAAAGCTCATCTCTTTCTCTGTTTCGGCCATTCCCATCAGAGCCATTCAACCACGACTCTTCACATTCTCTATCCCGCCGCGTCGAGTATTATTGAGCGCGTCCAGTGAGTGACAAGCTCACATCGATGTCTACTCTATAAACTTTTGGCATCCGAATTGTATATGGCTTATAACGTTAATATTGGCGATCTTGTAAGACGCCAAGGAGTCCATTGTTCTTCCGGGGTAGACATTCAGTACAAGGCGACTCCTGTAATAGGGTATGATGGCGCAAGGCGGTTATACCCAATAACTAGCCTTTTTTGCCTTTATAAGGCATCCTTCGACAGTGACACGTACTTGTTTTCAAGAAGAATCAGTAGTGATATGTCCTGTTTTACTTACGACACTTAATGATTCTAACGACGCGACGCTAGTAATACTTTCGACGAAGTTAAGTCGAGGTTGAGTATAAAGACCGCGGCACAAGAACTGTCGTAGCTCATGCATACGATAGTGTCGTGATTGTCGTAGATGATTTTCAATAAGTTTCACTGAATTTAAGTTTAACAGTTAAGTGAATATATGTGCGTATATATTGTAGATATCGAGGTGTTACAAAAACTTTATAAGTAAGTATTACGGGCTTAACTTACGCTTGAGGTGTAAGCGCTGCGAGAGCGAAGTGGCAAGTAACAGGCCAGAAATGGTATATTAAACACCAAGGGGAAGAAACCAAGGACGCTGCATAACTGTACTTGTTGACCTGGCATTTGCCGCCCCGCCTTTGGTCGGCGATTTTCCCGAAACCCTCCGATATCTGTTTATTGTTGCTTTATGATTATTGTTCTATATATAGCCTTTTGAGAGACGAGTGATAATCTTACGTTGCTTCGTTTTACCGTTATGTTGCTTCTCACGTTCAACGATCTCGTATTTGCATTTCGAAATTCGCGCCTGAGCGTTTTGAAAATCGCGACTCTACCGTGGTTTTGATGGGGGCGTCCTATTCGTTACACTCACGGACTTAGAATACTTAGAATACTAGACTTAGAATATTCAAAGTCCGTGGTTACACTCAATTGGACTGCGGCTCCTATAGCTTTTCGGGCATTCGTCAGACGGCGCCACTGAGGTGGACGTCCTAGTATTATATATAGATATATACAATCCCATGCTATTCTTATGCTTGCCATCGGGGCGCTACCGCGACCCTTGATACTTTATGCGAACAATACCTATACCATATATTATAGTGACGAGAGAAGCGACGACGCTCACCTCGAGATTATCGTCGATCGACGCCCGATATGTACATATAGTTAGTGCTTCTCTCTCACTGTGGATATAAGCATACCGCTATCCCAGTCTACTCGGATTCCTTTGTCTTAATTAATGGGGAGTTAGTTGCGGAGATTGCCTGTCTGAGTCTGAGAGTGAGAGAGAGAGAGAGAGAGAGAAGCAGGACTATAGATCCGACTCTGTTGGTTTAGCCGAGATCGTCGATGGGAGATTCGTGTCGAGCACTTGGATATTCGAGATTCGATGCTTTGATGTTATAGTATATAAGAGATTGGATTCTTTTTTGGTTGAGCCTGCATGGACGTGAGATTTGAAATTTTGAGAAATCATACTTTGCAGGAAGAAAGTAATTCTTCAGTATACACGCAACCTAACTATCTTCTGTGTCATCCGTCTTTGCTTGAATTTTCGATTAGGTTTGCGCACCGCACCACATGCTGTGCGATGCACTACATGTATACAGGATGATTAGATCATTCGCTACGATTTGCTGAAGTTAAAAATATCAAACACCAGCAGATTTTCCGATAGAGTATATAAATAGAAAGATATTACTGTAAGTCACCTTCGTTGGCTCAACTGACTGATGGCTCGGTAAGCAGTCGAGGGGTATAAAGTTTGACATTGAATTTCTCTATACCAATAAATATTTGTAATTTACTTTTTCACTTATTTCGAATAGACTAATAATCCAGCGCTTATTATTATATATCAGCAAAAATCTACTGTGATGTCTACAATATGAGGTTTTACTGTGACGAACGAATTGTTCCAATTATCGTTTTTTCTTTCATTGTGTATTTGATGTATATATTGCAATAGATATAATTAAAAAGAATCCTGTGGTACAAAGTACAGGAACTGATTTGACGTTGTCAAAAACAAATGCCAATATTCGCAACATTTCAGGAAGGATTCCGTCAATGATTCTACCGCATCAATTATATAGAATAATAAATATTCGTGAAAACGTAACCAGATGAAAAAGAGATCATAAGCAACCTCGTAAATTTCATGTACGGAATCAATCGACAATTTCATCAAGCCATCATCGAGCAATAATTTTGACGATGAAAATACACGGCTCATATCCTTACACACCCCAAGAATTCAACGCAATCAATAATAGCAAGATCTGCGTCACAAGCCCTGCACACAAAGCCATTCGACGCTATAACTATACAGAGCTATAGTATTAGACGAAAGGGAATCTCTCGCGAAGTTTCCTCGAGTTATATAGCTCGAGGCGGCTGATGATGGCCCGAGAAGTCTCGTGCTCTCGCTAGTCATGCAACCGTACAAGTGTTGCTATGCACTACTAGTCCACGGGAGTGTAGGAGAGAGAGAGAGAGAGAGAGAGAGAGAGAGAGAGAGAGCACAAGAAGCTTCGTTCGGCTTTACTTGACCTTAATATCCTGTAAAATTAAAATATCATCAGCGAGTCGTGTCTTCGTGAGATTTAGCCTATTTTTGAGACTATGTGCTCTGTTGATACTCTGAACTCGCTGTAGGTTGTTGACTCGATATGCCGAGGGTTTTTTGAGTGTTGAGTATATGTGTGTATGTGCCTTTACAGCTATACACACATTTTTACAAATAATTGAAGATATCATTCGTCTGAATTAAAAACGTCCCATATTGCGGCTGATTTTTTGTTTAATTATTGTTTATTTTTCGTTTAAAATTTTACATTGACAGCCCTGCTAATATGGTACATTTTTGGCACGAAGTGTGAGAAGCTCGATTTTTTGTGACTGCATCGCGTGTGCGTAGCTGGTTTACGCACTGAAGCCGAGGCGCGTGTGCGAGAATCGGGTACTTCGCGCATGTTATGCAAAAATATTTTTTTATTCAGAAATAAATTCTTTTTTCTATGAAGAAACACATTATTAAGAGGAACATTTTTAATCTATATTTTGGAAGAAAAGTGAAACCGCGTAACGGGGCGCGCGTACTTCACTTCTAACGCGAAAAGGGTCATTTTTAATCCAGAGCAACAAATATAGTGCATAATACCTATAAAATTACTCACATTTGCATAACCTGTGGATATTCTAACTATACCTATTCTCCCCTTATAATTAGCTGACACACGGATATACGAGACTACGAGAGACATGCGTATACTGTCTCATCGGACACATGAAATTCTAATGCAATTTCGAATCGAATTGAAACTTGTGCTCTCGTCGTTGCTCTGTTTTATTATCATAGCCGTGACAACGGAATGTGTATATCCGAGCTGCAGAAAAACTTTTGTAAACGGCGAAACGAAGCCGCAGGAATAGGTGTCAGAAAGCCGACATCGGATGCTGTCAGAACTTTTCTGATAAGCGTCAAAGTCTCTCGCTGTTTCGTTTATTAGCGCCGAAAAATTTATATAGCAAACCGACGCGTCGTTATACCAACTAAATCAACGTGTGTATAGAGTAGCATAGCGTATATTGAAACTGCACACGAGAGTTTTTATTTTTAATTCAAGTTTGTTTTAAAATATATAGCTAATAGCGCTACGAATAGAAAGTTTCTGTTTAAATCAACCCGTCGGAATAATTCTACATGGCAACGACGAACGACTTGAATTATTATACTTTCCATACGTATGAACGTATTATATTAGATATCATGTAAACCCGAAATAAAAAGGGCCTGTGTTCGAACGATCGTCCATAACCACGACATTTCCTTCGCAAATCTTCGTATCTCACGGATGTAGGACAAATATATCGGAGAGAGAGAGAGAGAGAGAGAGAGAGAGAGAGAGAGAGTAATAGAAACGGCGGCTATATATCAAATATCGCTCGTTGTTACAATACACGTTATATAGATTCGCGGCTTTGCGGGACTATATAATACGTTCTCTCTCGTCGTGAAAACAGTTTCCGACAAAACGCCTCGTAAAGTTTGAAAATAAATGTAAATATAGTATCGTTAGCACACATATAGACGAATTCACGTTCAGTGCGTTAAATTACACTCGTTATATATATTACCGATTCGACGTGTAATACCACTATTTTCACGACGAAAAGTCTGACTTCATGAACCTCATCGAAGAGTATATATACACAGAAGACTATAGGGACATCAGGAGCGCTGCCGCGCGCCGATGTTTTGCTTTTGTTTATTAATATTTTCTACTTGAACATAGCTTCGAGATGGCTTTCGATACGAAAATCGAGTTGGATTCGAACGCTTGCTCAAATTATATTATGGAAATTGTGGAAAAAAGGGAGCTAAATTCGTCGTACGTCCGAAATTTCCAACGGATACGATTAATTTTCACGCCGGAGTCGTCAATTTGCATTTCGATTAGTCGCGACCGATCTCTCGTCATTGCGCATACCCTTGCGCCTTTATTTTCGCGCTGCAGATCGAGCAAAAGAGAGAAAAAAAAGACGTGGAAAAAGAAAGGCACGTCGCTTTATCGCTCCCTTGCGAACTATCGCATCGTGACGGGAATGTCGCGGCTAATAACATTTCTTAGGGTAAGAGAGAGAGAGAGAGAGTCTGTATGTACGTGTGCGTGCGCGGTGTATGTAGAGGGAGCTGTCGTGCCGGTGTGTAACAAATTACGTGCCAACGCGCAGTAGGACGAACGAGAAAGATTCTTTTCCTCGACTTTCTGGTGCGATTTTGCCTTTCTTCTTCAGCCAACCAAGCTTTTTCAGTGTCGTGAATAGTGGCGGGTTATGTGTCGCCGAGGTATGCGTATATGTGCGCACTTGTTGGTATACATATGTTTATACAGTTTTGCGTTATTCACACAAAGTGATTTAGGGGCTGTGGTGTGTAATAGTGAAATAAATATATTTATGACACTTGTATCGTAATATACTATGAGCTTTTGCCAGTTTTGCATGTATATAAAAGCAGTTTTGGCCTGGCACAGTTTAAACTCACCGTGTCTTTGACAATCAAAGATAGATGGCGTATAGGCACTTTCCCATTCCCCTCATCACAAGTTATTGCGCGCATTACTTCCTAAGAACTTTGATGCTCTTCACGTCGAATCATCATCTCAATGCATGTACATATACATGTCCGTTCAGATTATCCAAACTCCTCGTCAGACAGCTCGTCCATCACTCAGAGCACTGCATAAATAATTCGAAAGCATCAACTCCCAATAAGCGATCGATAATCAGTTTCCCCGAATTCCAGTAATAACGCATCGCGTCATCCACACACTCATCTTTATTGACGGCTTTAATGTCCCAGTGATGTTGCGGCGGCGGTGTATGAGTGATTATATACCGCATCCCTCGCGCGCAATTAAAAATTCATCGACTTCGTCGATATGGATATGGGAATTCGGATTCGAATCCGCTGGAGAAGTAATTAGCAATTTCGGAACTGAAGTGAACGGGAAATGGTTTTCGTGCGCGGTGACTCGGGCGCACAGTTTAGACTAGTCGCGATCCTGTGTATATCTCACTATAGATACGGTATAGGATTATTATTTGAGTTCGTCATCGTCGAAGGGGATTAGTATATTTTTTTCAATGTATACAAAAACACTTTTTATTGACTGCGTGTGTATATACAGCATCGTATATATGAGAAAATCTTTTTATTTTCGACAGTTTATAGGGGGGTCATTATTTGGCAAATTTTTATTATTCATTATCTTATACAATATACAAAAAAAAACCAGTGGAACACGAGAAAACTGCGTTTTGACACTGTGTTCAAATTTCACGAAAAGTACGAGTCATTGTTCAAGGGCATGTACTCAATTCCTGAGGGAGTAAACGGAAAATCCATACATGTAAGATTTTGACTACGGGAAAATAGCTTCAATTTGAAAAAAAATCGTTAAAAATCGTCGCTTAGGTAACAAGTTGTCCACGATTAAAAATTTCCGAAAAATTTCCTTTTCTCATGATTTTTCGATATTCAATTTGCTCCCTTATTGAAAATTTGCAAAAATAAAAAAATGTCCTCATATAATCTTTAATTATACTATTATAATGATATCGGTGTATATTACATAAAATTTCAAAACTTGTATATAACAGCTTGCAAACATCAGTAGCGTACATTCAATAACTTAAAAAAATCAAGCAAACAAACGGCATCAGCCCTTATTCAACAATAAATAATTCTCATTTACAGCTTATATACGCTTCATCGACAAAGACGTATAATACTGCTGTCGCATCACCTTCTTCGGCTGCAGACTCTGAGCTGGAGTTCTGAGCAGGTCGACTGCTGGATGAGAAGCGCAAGCTGCCGCCGTTCTCTGTTGCCTCAACTCTAATGGAGCTGCTGCACGTTTACGATCATCCAGCTCTAATGCGTTTGTTATACGTATTTCTTCTTCAGTTACACCGAACGAACCAACTAATGCTTCCTTGCACTGCTCTAATTCTATTCTTTCATTGTGAATATTATCTGCTATTTCATCACTATTATTCTGATGATCCGCGGAAAGCAGACATGTATGAATTTCATGACTTTCCCCCTCTTTTACCTTAGAATTGTCAGCCCTTACCAACTATTCTCCCCGAAGCGCACAAACCGATCGCGTAACCTACTAAATCGCGCCTGCCGACGAGCTTTTCGCTGTCAGCGCGTGTGTACAAACATCGTTCGAGAACCGCTGGCTGCTGGCAGGTCGTACGCGTTAGCTGATACTTACCGCGTTTTACGGAGAGGATTTCGAGTGCGTGCAGAGAAAGCTCCCGCTTATTAGCTATATACTCTGACGACCTACGTATTATTTTGATCATTTGGATCGATTACCAAGCTGCTGTCGGCGAAAGTGGTGGATCTGGCTGACGGAGATTCCGGAAAGCATTGATTCGTAGAGAGAGAAGAATTACTGATCTCGATCTCTATCTGCTGTGTAAGTAGCGATTTTATTTTCGCGCAATTCTCGATTTTTCCGTTAGTTTGGTAGAATAAATCGTTGTATATATCATTGTAGTTTCACCAAAACTTCGTATTGCGGCATGCAATGCGTGTATTTAGCATCATAGTTATTCCGCGTAAATATCGTATACTTATACACTGCGTAGCTTTACGATCCTTAAATTCTTTTACAGCAAACAGAAGAAATGAACTTAATTTTCTTCAAATTCGTGCATAACGTTGCGAATCGCGTGTATATAAATTATCAAACGAGAGATAACAATTAACAAACTTCCGGTTGCGAGCAACATTTTTTCCCTCGGCATATAAATATAATCAGCTCGATTAAAATTTAACATCACCAACGACTTTCGGAGAAGATCAAAAGGCCGCCTCATATCGTGACAATCAATTCCGCGAACAACATACAACAAAATATCCAACTAACGCATAACGTTCTTCATACAACAAAATATCCAACTAACGCATATAATAATTGAGCATCGCAGAGACTTGCCGTATATTATACCGCAGTTCAAACCGGTAAATAACAGCCTCCGTGTCATCGCGATCCGGAGCGAATCGCAAGCAAAGCTTTTTCGAGCGGCTATTGTGTCTCTTTTATACCGACACTCACACACACATACACACACATAGAAACACTTTGTATACGCGAACGCATGTGTGTATATATATATGTATATAGCGAAGAGGCGACGACAAGAGAGTGTATTAAAAGGGCCGGGGCTTAAATTGTATAAGTGCATATATTTATCTACCTAGTATACACTAATCTAGCGGGATGCGTATGCGGTATATACGTGTGGGGGAGATCTCTTGCTCTCTCTCTCCATCTCAGTTGAAGCTTGCGACGAAACGCCGAACAAGTCGTGGCCAGTCGAATCACTGATGCTGTAGAAGTGCGACTTTCTCTCGTTGCAATTTTATTTCATAGTTTCACATACACTTGAGACTCGAGTTTATTCGGTGGTGTTTGTTTATAAAGCTATTCGAGACGCTGTCGTGCGTTTTCAGTTCTCGTGCGGCTAATTATGTGAGATTGAAATACGTTTGTGTAAGTTTATTTTCGATTATTCGCTGGTAAGATTTGATATTGTATATACAGACTACTACAATTGCGTAGGATAAGCCGGTGTTTTGATTTTGTATTGTATATATATATATAAGGATCAATGAAAATTTCGCACGTGCGCCGAGCTCTTGTTTGGATTAATTTCGTGGCCTTTTGTTTTGCCAACTATCGATCGACACTTTCAATGTTAATTTTCCGACGAATAAATTTCGAACAAACCGCGTAATACTTATTGTATATACCGGTCGGTTTCGTCCTTGTCAACATTTTTACGATTCAATTTTAATAATCTCATAATATACGCGCGCAGGCTATACTGTGCGTGTCAGTAAAAATTCAATTCCCGCTTTGACTTGTACTTATAGCAAGTACGTACGACACTATACCTATACACCAGTAGGAAATTGTTCTAAATGATAAACAATTGACGGAGAGATAGAGAGAGAGAGAGAGCGAAAAAATAATCTCGTCAGGGCACCCCAAAACAAATTTAACCGCGGTCATCTGCGATCATTCAGTATAGTTACGCGTCGTATGTATACGTCTACTAATACTTGGAGTTAAATTTTCAAATTGTCGACCTCAATTCATTTTGATAATACTGCTTTATAGTAGCACATCAACAATTATATTGACGCTGCAATCATGTCACATAACTTAATATCTCTCGAATTCCCAAAAGTTTTCTTCCGCATCTAGTATATAAGACCCCTCAAATACAAGGAAAATCCCGTCGCCTCAATCGCGAAATGACAAAGCCTTGTATACACTATATAAACATGAATACAACATACACAAACGAACGAACGAGCGACGTTATTATAGCTAACGCGCGGGATGTCAGGAGTCATTAACCCTCTGCGGGGTCTCGACAATATACACACACACACACATACTCTCGACGGGTGTTTCCCTATTATGTACGTGAGCCAGTGAGCCTCGCGCGACTATCAGTTTGGGCAGGAAACGCGCGATACGAGTCCTCTCGAAAGGAGAGAGAAAAAAAATTAACGCGGATAAATCGGCCGGAAAATCAGAGCGACAGATTGCAACGATACTTTTCATCTCCGCTCTCTGATATTTTACGTTTGTATGTGTTCATATATATGTATATATTGGGTATAATGATGACGATCTTACTGTGTTTCGGTGTTGCATACAGATCATGCAGAGGCAGCTCTTGGCGTTTTTCCTGCTTGGGCTACTTTACGCAAAGGCATCACACGGTACGTGACGCGATTTTTCTTTTTTTCTTATTCTTCATTTTCATCCAATAAATTCATATTCCATCCGCAGATTGCGAACCACCCCACTACTTCAAATGCAAAACCGTGGCAGTGTGCATAGCTCAGTACTTCGTCTGCGACGGCGAGGACGATTGTGGTGACAACTCGGATGAGAACGATTGCCACCTGAACACGAAACCGGTAAGCAAATCGAAAAGCAATATATAATTCAGTCGATATATATATAATCATTTTAATAATTCATTTTCTAGACCTTCGCAAAACCATGCGAACCGAGCGAGTTCCAATGTAGCGACAAGGTCCATTGCATACCGATCGAACAGTACTGCGACGACGAGCCAGACTGCATGGATGGTAGTGATGAATTCGAGAATTGTCATCTCAATGTAAGCTCTTGGAAAAATTTGAGATATATTATAGATGTACAGTCTTTTACATTCTTACGTTATTTCTAGAAAACTTGCGCTGGTTTCAAGTGCAAAAACGGCCACTGCCTGCACAGTAAAAATTGGACCTGCGACGGCGTCAACGATTGCGGGGACAACAGCGATGAAGAGCATTGCGGTGAGTACCATACAGCCTATTAGAATGTATTAGGCTCTGTAATAATGCCATGTACGTGTTCCAGAAGATTCGCCTATAGCACCGGAGAATTGTAACAACACGATCGGCAGATATCTCTGCGGTAATAAGAGGTGTATCTCTCTGTCGCACACCTGCGACGGTAAGGACGACTGCGGTGATGGTTCGGATGAAAACAAGGCGAACTGCGATAAAGGTTCGCTCTAATTAAACTAGTTTCTATTTCTTTTTTGTGTCTACCACGCGAGTTGCGACGTTTAAAATTTGTGTTTTATTTGTTTTCAGCCCTTACGAACTGCAAGAATGCGACGACTAATTCTTGCAAACACAACTGCGCGGCTACACCGGCAGGTTCGAAGTGCTGGTGTAATCCCGGTTACGTTCTCAACGGGACCGCTTGTGGAGGTATACACTTTTTATTTTTAATTCGCAACGGAAATTCGTTCAATCGAGGAAAATGTTATAATACACAAGGCGTCATCAAGTGTACTATCTAGTATAACTATATTCAAAACTATAATCAAGCGGCTTCAAAAAAAGGCATCCCCACTTTCTTGACCGCTGCTGCAAGCTCGAGTTGACTTCATCTCGCCTTGCTGCAGCAGTCGAGACTGATAATGCATCCGCGAAACCTCTGCTCTGAGTTTGAGTAATATATACATATATACTGCGATTATACATACAACGCGTAACAGGAAAATGCAGAGGATTATACTTCTATCCATTATTATCGGACTGGCGATTTTGCCAAGATTGAGCCGCGGAATTGCAAAAGGTAAATATGTAATTAAATTTTCTTATTTTCGAACATTTTCAGATATAGACGAGTGCCGAGAGTACGGCAGGTGCTCACAGGGTTGCGTCAACACCGTCGGCTCGTTCTTCTGTCAGTGCGCCTATGGATACAAGCTTCAGGAGGACGGTGTCAGCTGCAAAGCCGAGAGTAATTTTCGAAATAATAAATTAGATATATATGTATTCTACTACTCTTGTATTATAATTCTCAATTTGAACAGTTCGTTTTTCATTAATATAAATATAGAAAAATGGTTCTAGGAAAATCGCGTTCGAAAGATATAGTTGAAAAATTTGATAAATAATTTACTTAGTCTGCACAAATTAAGTTTGTTATCGGAAAGTAAACATTTGCAAAACATACCGCTTTTATAAAGTGCTAATATAAGCATTTTGTCGCACTGGCAGTGTAAACAAGCTTTAATAATAGATCGAAACACTGCGCAAATCGAGAGAGAGAGAGAGAGAGAGAGAGAGAGAGAGATCAACCGACGATATTACAACGAGCTCGCTTTTCATCGCGACTATAATATAATAACTGTCCATATATCGCAGCAATAAAACAGAAACTTTGTAGTGTTCTAAAATGACATTCAAGTGCGTCTCTCTATAGAATCCATCCATCGATATATAGCTGACGTATACACGATTTGAATCTTTTTGCAGACGGCGAAGCCCTCATGATTTTCGCGGCCAAGTCGTCCATACGCGGCTACTATCTCGACTCGGCGATTTACTTTCCCATCGCGGACGATCTGTCGCACGTCGTCGGCGTCTCGTTGGATTCCACTTATGTCTACTGGTCGGACATCAGGCTCGGAGACGAGGCCATATTTCGCAGCCTCGAGGATGGCACTCATCGAGAAGTCATCGTCACTGCCGGTATTGTGTTTTTGAAAAAGTTATTATTTCAAAGTAAAGACGCATCAAGTGTTGTATAAGAAAGACGCATCAAGCTGTATTTAAATAATCCGTATAAGGAGATAAATAGATAGATAAAGATATAGTATTTTGACGCGATTGAGATTATCTATGTATGATGCCATATATGAATGATCGAACTAAATTGATAAATCGATTCTTTTGAATCTTCCATGGAACGGATCATCAGGTCTGGGCTGTCCAGAGGACATAGCCGTCGACTGGATAACCGGCAACATCTACTTCACCGACAGTATGTACAAGCAGGTCGGCGTTTGCAACCAAGACGGCTCTTTCTGTACAGTCATAATCAAGGAAGCCACCGAGAAGCCGAGAGGCATCGCTTTGTTACCATCTGATGGGTAAATTTAAGCTGAGAGCAGTTCTTTAAACTTGAATTTTTCAATGTCACACAAACACTCTGCAAATCTTGATTTTTCGCAGAAAACTGTACTGGAGCGACTGGGGAGACAGTCCACACATTTCAGTCGCGTACATGGACGGTAGCGGTCGCACATTTTTCGTCAAGGACAACATCGGTTGGCCGAACGGTTTGACCATAGACTATCCGAGCAGTCGTCTCTATTGGGTCGACGCTAGATTGAAAGTCATCGAATCAATTTCGCTGGACGGCACCGATCGAAGGGTTGGTATACGCATTATTTTCCAAAAGTCTAATATAGTCTCGATATTATACTAATATTAACGCTTTTCTTTTTTCTTCTCTTGAATTCGCAGAATGTATTGCGACACGTTGCAACGCATCCCTACTCCATAGCCATTTTCGAGAATAAACTGTACTGGAGCGACTGGAGCACCAACAGCATCCACTCTTGTAACAAATTTAACGGCAAGAATTACACTACTTTGTTCCAGAAGAACGAGACTGTCTACGGTATTCACATCTATCACTCGTCGCTGAAAGTCAAGGTAAGATTTTATCGAGTAGGTATAATATACTGAGAGACTTTGAATTTTCTGACGACGATTTCAATTTTTTCAGTACGGAAATCCTTGCGTCACCAAGCCCTGCTCCCAACTGTGTCTCTTGGCGGCCAACAGAACGTACTCTTGTGCCTGTACTTTGGACAAAGAGCTCAATAGCGATAAGCGCACTTGCAAAGGTAAAAAGAAAAGACAATTTTCGTTTGTCTGTTTGTTTGTTCACGTGCGCACTTACTATCTTATCCGCAGACTCGTCGAAACGGAAGCACATGGCAGTCGCCGCCGGAAACACGATCATCGACTACT
Organism: Cecidostiba fungosa; assembly: GCA_900474305.1. Taxonomy (NCBI): domain Eukaryota; kingdom Metazoa; phylum Arthropoda; class Insecta; order Hymenoptera; family Pteromalidae; genus Cecidostiba; species Cecidostiba fungosa. The sequence continues at coordinate 62,193 of UCOJ01000291.1, read as the reverse complement.
ATCACGAACTGCTTGGAAGACCGAGAATGAGCGCCAGTGTCACTCCGGATCATATCACCGCAATGACCTACGACTCTATCGCTGGTCTGTATATAAATATATAATATAGTACACACTGCACACACTCTATAACATCATACGATGCGATTGAAATTTACGACTTTGACTTCAACCACAGATTCAATAATCGCTGCCGACGAGATGAACAAGTCGATCTTCCGCTTCAATCCTCACACGAACGCCATCAACCACATCATACCGATCGTCAACGAGATCGTCGAGAGTATGGCCTTCGATTACTTCGGTAACAATCTCTACAAGAGCAACACGATCCACAAGAAGATCGAGGTTCACAGTCTCACCACCGGCGAGAAGACCGAGTTCTCGTACACGGAGAACCCTTACGACATCGCTTTGGTCCCGGAAGAAGGGTAAGTTTGAAAGAAAACAAAAAAAATCGGCCTAATTTAACAATACCGATCGTCACTTGATTCTGCAGAGTAATGTTCGTTGTTTTTCGATCGAACAACGAGTTCCACATAGACAAGACACAAATGAACGGTTTGGGCTCGAGAACTCACACGATCGAGGCTCTCTACGGACCTAAAATATGTCTCGCTTACGATCGCGACGCGAAGCGGATCTACTGGGCCGACGAAGGTAGCGGGCGTATCGAGAGCATCGATACTCAAGGTAAGAAGGAATGGTCTTTCGATTTGCTGTGCGATTGTGTATTAAAATCAATTTTTTTGTTGTTGTTCCTTATTCGCGAAGGTCAAAACAGAAACCTCTTCCGTACGGGTATCGACGGACTGGTGAGTCTGGCTGTTCTGGACAGCGAAGTCTTCTGGACACAACGACAGCATAACCGTCTCAACTGGGCAGACAAGAAGCAGCTCGTACCTGGATATAAGGGATTGAATTTGCGTATGTATAACACACGTTTCTCTTGTATTATACACTGAATATGACGAGTACAAGCGACGTTGCATTACTACAGAGGTGACGAGTCAGGCGGACGCAATGATTCTACAGGCGATCGATGGTCCCTACAGCGGAGATACACACGCCTGTCGGAAGAACAACGGCGATTGCTCCCACATCTGTCTGGTTACCGATGCAAGCAAAAAACTCTGCGCCTGTCCTGCCAATTTCATAATAAACTCCGACCAGAAGACCTGCAGGCCGAAGACCACGTGCTCCGACGACGAGATGAAGTGTTCCGTCAGCAACGAATGCATCAAGAAGATTCAAAAGTATATAATATACCTATACTGCGTAATCCTTAAGAATAAAGTGTGATCGTTATTTCAAATCGACAGGTGCAACTACGTGATAGATTGTCCACACGGAGAGGACGAACAGGACTGCGAAACGACAGAGACCAGTTCCAAGTGTCAACCCGATGAATTCGCTTGTCGCAGCGGCGAGTGTATAAAGAAGTCCAATCGATGCGACTCCGTGTACAACTGTCAAGATCAGTCCGACGAAGAAAAGTGCGAAAACCACTCGTGCACTCAGGGTAATTATTAATCTTGACTTAATTCCCAAACCGCGTGTATATATACAAAAGTCATATACTGCACGACTTGATGTGTTTTATTATACAGACGAGTTCCGGTGTCGCGACGGCGCCTGCATCTCGAAATACTTCGTCTGCAACGGCATGAACGACTGCGACGATTTTTCAGACGAGGAGGACTGTGGCGGTCACGTCTGCGACGATTACTCCTTCAAGTGCAACTCGGGACTGTGCATACCGCGGAACTGGGAGTGCGACGGCCAGGTATTATTAGATAAACGGCGATTTTTGAAAAATAAAAATAACATGTACTTCTATTGTGCTGATGCAGGTCGACTGTAACGACGGCTCGGACGAACACGAGACTTGCAAGCCGAGCGAGTGTGCCAAGGGTATGTTTAAATGCAGCAACGGTCGATGCGTCGATGTACTACTGCACTGCAACGGTTCAGACGACTGCGACGATAATTCGGACGAAGCCGACTGTCCGGAGAGTAAGAAAGTCGAGGCGCTCATCTGCAGGAAGGATCAGTTCAAGTGCCGGAACAGCAGCTTGTGTATTCACGACACCTTGAGGTATTATTGTGTTTATAGCTATAATTTTCACTGAGAGCAGAGAATAATGAAAAAACTCCTCTTACCCATGACACAGATGCGACGGTCATCCGGACTGTCCGGAGCACGACGACGAGCACGGCTGTGGCCGTTGTTTGGACGAGACGCAGTTCAGCTGTCGCAACGGCAAGTGTGTGCCTGTCGAGTGGATGTGCGACAACACCGACGACTGCGGCGACAACTCGGACGAGCAAAATCCTCACTGCGACGCCTTGAAACACGGACCGAATACTACACCCTCCAGCACAACAAATTCCGGCGGACTAACCGAAAGGGCTCACAAGTGTCCCGAAGGAAAATTCGCATGTGCAACTGGATACTGCCTGCCGCTGGACATGTTCTGCGACGGAAAGGAACACTGTCTCGATGCCAGTGACGAGGGTGGACAGTGCAGTTAGTATAAACCTAACCTATAATTCAATCTATGTAATATTATATGATAGCTTGTTATTGAATACGAGACGATTGTCTGCCAAAACAGACACAACCTGCGAAACTAACGCATGCGAGAACGTCTGTCACAAGACACCAGTGGGTCCAGTCTGCAGCTGTCGCGCCGGTTACAAACTAGCCAATGACGACAAATCCTGCGAGGACGTCGACGAGTGCCGGAACAACGCGTGTCAACAGCTCTGCGAAAACAAGCCCGGGAGCTTCCACTGCTCCTGTTACGAGGGCTACGCGCTCAAGATCAACCGAGTGTCCTGCAAAGCTACCGGTCAGTTCTCTCTCTCTCTCTCTCCATCTCGTGTAATAAAAGTGTCCGACCTATTGATTATTATAATGCGATTCGCAGGACCAGCAGTGAAACTGATAGCGGCGTCAAAGGACGACATCAGGATAATGTCGCCGTCGACGCTGATCAGATGGCTCGCGATCATTCATCGCGATCCTGAGGTGGAGATCACCGGATTGGACGTCGATTCGAGAGAGAATACGATCTACTGGAGTAACGGTATGGATTTTTAGCGAGTAGATTACCATCCATCGATATTAATAATATACATACCTTTTTAGAAATCGAAGGAATAATCAACAAAATGAACATCGACACGAAGAAACGTGTCACCGCTTCCAACGGCGTTGGGAGACCAGAAACCTTGGCTGTCGATTGGATCACCGACAACGTTTACTACTTCGACGACAAACGAAGACCTTTGATCAAGGTATGCGTGAAAAAGTTCATTTAATAAGTGGGATTATTTTATTCATATAAGCACCATTAATTTTCGGCGTTTAGGCCTGCAACGTGGACGCCAACAAGTGCGCGGTGATAACGCACATAGAAGGAATGTACCAGAGAGTCACGACCATCGCGATCGAACCGTTGAAAGAGTAAGTTCGTTACGAGCAATATATTTTTCTAGCTTCAAGAGTGAAAATATAATCTCGGCCTGAAATTTCACAGGATGCTGTTCTGGGGTCAAGTTATGTGGAAGATCTACGAGAAGCCGTCGAGCGAGATAGTACGCTCTGATTTGATGGGAGCCAACCAGAAAGTGATCGTTCGCGACAACCTCGGTATAATCAGTGGTCTGACGATAGATTACCACAGGTCGATACTATACTGGTCCGACAAGTACCTCAACAGCATCGAGGGCGCCGACTTTGACGGGAACAACCGAAAAGCCATTGCGGCGGATCTTACCGTAAGGATTTTATGTATTATATTATTGATTATAAATTAATGCGATGTGTAATAATAATGGCTGGTAATGTCGTAGACGAAGCCGATAGGCCTGTACTTTTACGAGGACTCGTTATACTGGAAAATCGAGGGAATCGGTGTACTTAAGAGGCGCCACTTGTACGGAAACATGGACAGCGAGTGGATATCTATGGGCAGTAAGAACAGTCGGCTCTTCGTGGTATCCCAAATTTCCAGACAACCGGACGGTACGTATGACTATTATAAATACAAATTATAAACGAGCAAAAATGACTCAATCAATCGCTATTTGCAGGTCCAAACAAGTGCAAGGACCGGGGCTGCGAACATATGTGCATTATGCACAGGAACGAGTCGACCTGCATATGCGGCAACGGCTTTCCGGCGACTCTCCGTGGCAACGTCGGCTGTCCAGCCGAAGCCGAGGACGAAGGTGAGCTCGAGCTCGAGGACAACGATCACGGCGCCAAGGTCAGACTGGACGAGACCGGGCCCATAGTCACCCGAGCCCAGCAACAGTCGACCGGACGAAAGACCGGCAGCGGAACGATCACCGGTCTGGCCGTCACCCTTGTGACCTTCGCCCTCATGTTCTCCGTGTACTTCTATCTCAAGAAGAAGAAGCCTGGGCTGTTTAAGCGCCGCGATCTTAGGTGAGCGATCGTACGACACATCTATTTTCCTTCTACAATCTCGTCTCGAAATATACCCGATTTCCGATTATATAATTTTGTCAAATTTTGAACAATTTCTGTTATTTTGCAGCATACATTTTCAAAATCCGTCATTCGCTCGAAGGAATAACAACAATACCTCGACCACGAGCACGAGCACTATCCTGATGCCAGGCGAGCATGAATATTCCAATCCCATCACGGAAATGTCAAACACTAAAGTGAGTATAGCATTACAGCTTATATACATACATATACTCGTTCGGTATGAAATAATAAATCGAAAGTTAATTCCATGACATTTTAATTTCTTATCCTCTGTGGTAAAATATTTATCAATAAACCAAAGTCTTCCATGTCCAGCTAAATCGAATCGACAGCGGCTCGAAGAAGCGGCTGGAACTCTCTCCGGACCTGTCCGACGGCGAAACGGAGGAAGCCAGCACGAATTACCACACGCGTCTGATTCGGTAAAAAGTCAATTGCCGAGGGTATAGAGTCGGACTTCCTATACTACGAATGATTTGTACAATTTTTTTTTTAATGCGCCTTGGATCGATTCACGCGCTTCTTTTTTTAATTATTATTATTATATTGTATGTTATTATATTTAACTGTTATTAATATGCGTATACTATTTTCGGATGGAGAAGGATAATTTTGTGTTTATATATAAATGTTTTCAATGTCGATTGAAAAGTCAAAAAAAAAAAAAAAATTACGATACTGTACGTGCGACTGTCGGGTGTGTATTTTTTATGTGTCCATATTAATTTCGTTTACGTAAATGTAATTGTACTATTACTAATACGCTGTGATAGCGTGTCGAAGTCTCTCCGTGTCTTAAGTATTAAGTGCGCCATTGTTTATGTTTTAAGTTGCGCCAAAATCGTGAAAAAAAAGAAACAAACAGAATATTTAATATTCAATTTCTTATGCGTGTAAGTGTCTACTAGATGATATGTTATTTATTTAAGCTACTATGCGATAATAGTAGGAGAAAAGAAATTGTTAAATGCTTTTAAGAGATTATATTATATACCGTGAAATGATATGTACACACACTACCTTCCATAATATACATATACTTTTTTATACGAAAATATACGATTTCGTTAAGAATGCTTATCACGAAAATAAAGCTTTCTCTCACTCACTCGGGATCCTTGATTGCACATACCTATATACGAAAACGGTAAAAGAAGCCGCGCGTCATTTGAATAAAGTAAAGTCTGGAAAAATAAAGCTGCCCTTTGCATAGTCGATGAAACGTACGTGATGACATTCGCTCTTTGTACGTGTGACTGTGTGTGTATATAGTTATATATGTGGAATTCTATACAAAATATCCGAAAACTTTGAACACAAACGCTGCCATTCTCATTCTTTAATCAGAATTCAAAATGAGGTCGATTCACTAATAAAAGTAAACGTTTTGTTGCCGAGCATTTGTTCAAAGTGCAGGGGCGCGTTATTACTGATTTGAAAAAAAGATTTAAAAAAAAAAACAAAAATACTGTACTATTAGTCACCTCATAAGCAGACAAAAATGTTAAACTCTTTTCTTTTATACTTTAATTCGTATACAACGTGAAAATTGTATTAAGTGCAAGCCTTTCACAATTCGTTCGTGCTCTACGTAATTTAAACCTACAAATCAACTTAAATATTCCCCTATCAGAGGTCTAATTCAAAATTTTGTTTTAACTTTTTTTTTTACTGAAAGTTGTCTACAGAGTCCCTCATATATACATGTTGTCCGTGCATACGGTGGGTATGTATATATGTATAGCGAATTCGTTGATATTCGTGAGAAGTAGTGGCGAGCGGTCGCGGACAAAATAAAGCAGTATCGCGGACCACACGGACGATTCACCGACGCAGTTGGCTTTCGCGCGCTAACGCACGAGGATCGATCCGGTCTCTGCTCCGCGCTTGAATTTTTGAGTTTGATTCTACGAATAGTTATAAACTTTTAAGTTTTAAAGAATCAGTGGGGAGGAGAAGGTAAGATTTTATTTTTGAAATAGGATATATATATATAATTATAATAGAAGAAAAACATTTTTGAATTGCTATCTTCATATCAATAATTGATCCTTAGAATAATGGAAGGCTCAGTATTATTTCCGATATTGCGAATTTATCTTAAAAAGCAGTAAAGCTATTTATATATTTAGTTTTCAAATTTTTAATTAAAAGTCTATTATACGTGCTTCTGCATTTGTCACACATCACTCTAAAAAAATATTCCCAATAACGCAAATTTCGAAAGCTCGCGCTCTTTCTCGCAAATAAAAAAATGTATAAGGTCATCAGTCGCACATTTAAAACTATAACATTAAAAAAAGACAATATACTATTCAATAATTTTCATCGAGAATCCTTCCAGATCCATAAAAAATGACTTTAGGAATATCAGCCCTGCTTGCGGTGGGCTTACTCTTCACAGCTCTCGCGTTTGTCATCGGTCACTACTTACGAAAAATTCGACTCTATCGCGAATCCGCGAAATTCCCAGGGCCTCCGGCTTTGCCGTTCATCGGCAACGCTCACTTCTTCATGGGGAGCACCGAAGGTGAGATTCTATTTACCACAAGTATATAATCGTTCATCGATTTTTTTTTAGAAAATCGATATATTCTTGACATCTTAATTCGTATACAGCAACCGCGCGAGGAGAGCGAACATCAGTACTTTTTTTAATAGGTAAACTACTCAAAAAAAGGGTACTGATGTTCGCTTTCTCTGCGCGGTTACGGTATAACGGATATGTATAAAAAGTATTACGAAATCGAAAATGTTCGCAGACATATTAAGCAAGTGCCAGGAGCTTCTGGACACGTACCCATCGCCTTTCCGCGTCTGGCTGGCCGACAGACTGTTCTACGCCGTTTACGATCCCGAACAGCTCAAGGTATTATTGTGTATAAAATAACTAGTTGTGCTGTATATACTGGATTCGAAAAATAAAGTAAAAGCGTTTTTTTAATCGGTATAACTCGCGTATATATACGCTTTAAGATTTACGCGCGTAGAATTGCCAAGAGAGTATAGCAATGAATACAATTATAAAATCCTTGTATAGGTGTATGGACTGTTAACAAAAGTGAGAATCTTGATGGCGGAAGGCTTTTTGATTTTCCTCAGTTTCCTCGTATTTTTTTTCTCATTCACGCATAATAATTGCGTGCTTCGTTTTAACGTCGCGAGCGTAAAGACTACATCCGATAATTATTTTACGTATACAGTTATAACTTTCAAATATTCACGATAACATGATTTTTCGTCATCGATTCCAAAAAATCTGAAACAAAAGCAAACACGATTTTTTTAGACGATCTTCCTAAGTCCAAAAACTATCGAGAAGGAGGAACTTTACAAGTTCGCGGAACCTTGGCTGGGCACTGGGCTATTCACCGCACCAGGTAAGAGAGCCACTCATCCTTATATACTATATATTACAGTACGACAAACGCGATTCTCTTTCATTCTTATTTTTTCTGTTACTTATACTTACTCGCGCGCGCGAGCAAAGTCCCCGAACGTGATCCAGGTACAAGTTGGCCGATTTCGCGCGACGTGCCAGGAATCGCGCGACTGGTCCTTTTTCGATTGCCATCGCGTCGTTTGACTTACGACGAGTATTATAAGTGTATAGATATGCATAAGCGCGACATGTGTTTGTAGTATGCGGTATATATATACCTATAGTAGGAGAAGGTGGATTAGTTTCTTACTTGCTCTTGACATGATTTTGCGGAGTTTGAATTTTTTTTGGTCCGGCAGTTGGGTCGATGAACTACTAAGAAATGATTTTTACGTATAAAATCTTTATAAACTATCTATAGTGGCTATTATTTATAATCGATCAATTAATTTTTGTTGTTTCAAACATTTTAAGCATATATTATTAATATCTACTGCACAGTTACTAAATTTCTAACCAATCGAAATGTCGTTGAGAAACGTCTTTAAAAAAAACATTAAAAATCGAGCGACTTGTACGATATTATAATACGATATTTAGTTAATACAAAAATTTCACTTCCATAACGCTTGCTGTAGCTTCGAAATGGAGAATTCACCGAAAGCTGATCATGCCAACGTTCAATCCACGAATCCTGGAATCTTTCGTCGAGGTTTTCTCCGTACAGTCAGAAGTCATGATAAAAGAGATGGAAGTTGAGCTCGATGGAGGAGAATTCGACATATTCCACTACGTTTCCCTCTGCACTCTCGACATTATTTGCGGTGAGAAATCGAATAATTGAAAGTATAATATATCTCTTTGGCTTCTTGCAGTGTATCATTGCCAGCCTTTACATAGTAAAATGTGTAATTAAAATCAAATACATGACGCACGTTAGCTCTAATCAAAACATCTTTCACAGAAACCGCAATGGGTGTCAGGTCGAGAGCCCAGACCCAGAGAAATTCGCCCTACGTCGAATCAGCCAAACGGTAAGAGCGCGCACGTCTACATTCCAAACGCGAAAAACGACTTTCTTTTGAAACGAAAAATTAAACCTTGAAATAACATGTTGCAGACTATTCGAAATAGTCTACTCGAGAATGTTCAAGATTTGGCTTCATCCGGACATCATTTTTAACAATACTCGACTGGGCAAGGATCAACGCGAGTGTATCAAGTATGTTCACAGTCTGACCGACGATGTAAGTGCTAATCGCTAGTAAAGTTTATTGTATTTATATATTTTTTTATACAGTAAGATTGACTTTGCAGGTGATCAAACGAAAAAAACAAGCTTTTGAGGGTAACGGAAGTGTTGAGGGGATAAATGAAAAATTACGTAAGTTCTAACACCTTCTTTTCTTATTGCTGATAATCCAACATTTAGAATAAAAATTAATTTCGACCTTTTGCGATCTTCTTGAAAATCAAATCGAAATCGATTACGAATTCAAGTATACTACTAAAGAATGAAAATTATGATGATTTATTATGCTACAGCTCAGGTCGAAGGTAAAAGGAAAGCTTTCCTGGATCTGCTAATGGAACTATCTCACGAAGGCACAAAGTTCACCGATGAAGAACTGCGAGAGGAGGTCGACACTATGATGATCGCGGTGAGTAAAAACAGGCGCGTACAGTCAAAGTACTTCCTTGTATGGTTGAATGGTTTTACATAAATATGTATATTTTGATTTTTACAGGGAAACGACACAACCGCGACTGTAAACTGCTTCGTCATGTTGATGCTGGCTAGTCATCCCGAGATTCAGGTATAATTAAGCTTTTGTTACAATAATATAACTATACTTTGAGGATCACAGTAAGTATAATTCTGTACAATAATATAATATTCTTAGGACAAAGTCTACGAAGAACTGTGCGAAATATACCCTAGCGAAGATCCAAGCAGTGTATTGGTCAGACACGAGGATCTACATCGTATGGAATACCTGGAGCGAGTTATCAAGGAAACGATGAGAATCTTTCCTGTAGGACCTGTACTCGTCAGACGCGTTACCGACGATCTCAACATAGGTAATTTATCCAATACTTTGCAATAAATTAAAATTTCAATTATAAACCAAATTTGCTATGAATTACAGGAGACTACACTCTGACGAAAGGAAGCTCGGTCGTCCTTGGAATCATAAAGACACACCGAAGCGAGGAATATTGGACAGATCCTTTGACTTTCAATCCGGATCGATTTTTGCCTGAAGAATGTGCCAAGAGACATCCTTATACCTACATACCCTTCAGTGCCGGACCAAGGAATTGTCTCGGTAAGAATAATGATGTTTGAAACACTATGAATCGTAAGGTTTTGACACTAGATAACACCGATGTAAATATCTTAAAAAAGGAATTTCCTAATTTAACCCCGAGTTGAGCACCACTGAAGTTGGTGAACTACCTTGAATAAATTTGCATATACGAAATTCGAAAATTAAACAAAAAAAAATATTAGTGACTGTGATGAATGACATATATTAGCTTGAACGTCGTTACTTTGTTACAGGTATGAAATATGCAATGATGGCGATGAAAGCCTTGTTAGCGACGGTCATACGCAAGTACGTGATCAAGAAGGATAATATCCTGCCTATACAGGACATTAAACTGAAGGCTGATGTAATGCTCAAACCCGTCGAACCAATAACAATCAGAATCGAGAGGCGGATTCACGGAAAAGATCGCGCGAGCTAAAACTCGCACAAGTATTTTGTCTTTACGACGAGTATTAGAAAATTCGAATGATTGTTTTTGGTTGACTTAATTTTTCTTATCATTTTAAGTATGTACATACAAACATTCGTTATGTTTTAAGAGTCGCAACGTGAAGATAATCATTTAGTTAGAAAACTATTTATGTTCGAAGTAATGTGAGTTTTTTTAACGCGTTTATTAAAACGAAGAAATGATATTATTACTAATTATCTTAACTAAAGTTTAATTTTTAATTTGAGTGTTAATAACAAAAAATAACAATAACAATAAAAACGATGTATATTGTACACACAGGATATGGTAATTCTTAAATGCTTTACATTTTCGAAAAGAAGATGCTCGACCCACGGTACTATATATAAGAGGATGCAGCGCACGTCTTCACCCACAAGGTGATTCATGCAATCTTTAAATTCCAAAAACGCAGACAAATTAAATCAGTGACGCTTACTTTCGGGAAAGGAACAACGTAGCTGCGAATCATTCGGCATTATAATTACTTTTGTAATTTTTCCAAAAACAAATTATAATTCGCTCGACCTTGACTGCTCAAGTGTTTCCTGAATTTAAAGCAAACGTACATCGTTTGAAACGATTCCACGTTGCTGCTTCTTCACTTCAGAGAAAGTGTTGTGGTTTATTGATGGAACGTGTGAGGCATACAAACGATGAAGTGATGAATCGCCTAGGTTCAATGTCAATAACGCATTCGTTAAAATGAAATCGTGCTATTTATTATTTTTTTTTATCGTAAAAATATACAGAGCCATGATTTCGTTGATTTTTCTTAAAATTCTTTTAGAAACATAGTAGTGCAGGCAGTTACTACGTTATTTGTACATTATCAGTTAAATCGGTTGAGTATGCATATAGGCTAACGATTACCTGTACCTTTAGCGATATCCTCGATTCCACAGCATCAAAAAATAAAATTTTCAGATTTGATAACTTGTGCTATTGTCTGGCGTTCGAGGAGAAGCTTCAACTCGTCGATATTAGGATTCAACGAGGAAGGGGCAATCGAGTGCACCTGCGCCTGAAACAATGCCACCTTCGTCAGCGGACGATGGCTTCGTACGCAGAACGTGGCCGATTTGGTTGTTGAGTAGAATATTATTTTTATCGCTGAAAAATGTCGTTTGATTGCATATTAACATAACTAAAATGTCTAATGATTTTAGTTATTTTTTTGAAATGTAGTTTTGTTTACTTACGCTAAAATAGTACCATAAATTCCAAGCTCCGAGACAAAGTCTTGTAAGCTTACACTTTCTTTTCCAGGGTAAACCAAGTAATTTTTCTGAAGAGGAGGGTGAATTTTATCCATGAGTATCCAGGCAGTTCGCTCTTTCGAATTTCCCATAGCTTCTAAGCGTGTCTTTATTTCGTCGCCATAGACGTTATTGCCACCACCCTCACGTTGAGATTTCAGAACATATTTTGTTGGATCCTTAAGTGCCAGAGCAAATGCTTTTTCTCCATCTTCATTCAGGTCCAGAGAATAGAGTCCCATGAATATTTCTCTGATTCTTGCAGCTTTACTTGATTCTGGAAAGAATCGTTCTAACACTCCAGGTACTGCCAATTGCTGCTGTACCTAAGAAAGAATGATTGAATTAGCGTATTAGTATCAATTTTGTCTCAAAAATTATATATGAATTCCTTTTTAATGATTTGAAATACCTTTTTAGTTCCTGCTAAATGATATTGTATTGATGGACACTTGATGGCTCGAGATTTTTCCAATAGTAATCTCACCTCCCATTCCTTTTCAGACGGGTAGGCTTCCAAGTCATATCCAGAACGATAGTAAACTACCGCAACTTCAAATTCGCCTCTATAAAAATGAAATTTCGGAATTTAAATTTATCCAATAGATACGATTGATGGATGAAACATATTTTAAGAATAATTACACAAGTAATTCTTTGTTTGGTCCTAATTGTGCCTGCGTATGTAACTCTGTTAAAGTCCTTCTGATGACTTTGGTGTCTGGGCTTATTTCCTGTACCTTAAATTCTATTTTTCTTTGATCAGAAATATTATAAGTTATCTCTTCAACAACAACTAATATTACAGCTCTGAAAAAATAAAATTTTAACATTAATATATGGATAAGGTAGTAACTATGTATTTCATTAACAAAAGTAGGTAATGACTTTTTATTACTGTACACTTGCCACCCTGCTGCTAGACCAGTAGCAAATCCAACTGCAGCATTGTTTGCTGGAATCTGGACAATTTAAATCATGGTTTATTTGTGCATAAAAATTGATATTAAAGACGTATCTACAATTTATAACATAACTTACGTTTAATAATTTCTCTGCATGGCCAAGTTCTGTTAAAATAAATCTAAAAATATCAATTACTTAATTAAGTCAATTATTCATCATCAATTACAAATACATGTTTTATGATTCTTACTTGTGATATTTGGAGGTCTCTACGGCTAAAGCTCCAAAACTGGATGCAATCATATTTATTTCTACTTGTTTGATTTTGTTCCCTTCATCACTATGTAACATATAATCTGATCTAATAAGACCAAGACTTACGCTCTGAAATGTCACAAATAATTCATTAATTTGAGCAATTCTCACTATCTAAATAAAGGATCAAATTTACAATAGTGATGGATAGATTACCTGAGTAAAACCTTCTGAATGTACAGTATTATAGATATTAAAAAGTTTCGACGTAAAACTATCAACTTCAATTGTGCTGACAAAAATAGAATAATATAATAACCACATCAGTAAATGTAAGTTTAGGAAAAAAAATGAAAATACCTTTTTAACGTATCGCTTAAAAATTCATAATCGTGAGCTACCTTGTGCATAAGCTCATTTAGCAAAGGTTGTAGCTCTTTAACTATTTCAAATTCATTCTTTGGATACATCGATGGCAACAATAAAAATGGAGCGACTTGTACTTGATCTAGACTGAAATTATTCTTGGATCTCATGCTAACTCCTGAAATCAATGCACATTAAAAATTAAATAAAATATTGAAACATGTATCAAAAGTAATGCGACATTTGTTCAGTTACAATTACCATTCATGATCATCCAATCCTTTGCCTTTAAAACCAAGGCATTTAACTCCGACTCTGGTAAGTTGATATCGAAGCTTGGCTGCATTACGGATGAAGTCATAGTGGATATTTACAAAAACTCTAATACTATACAAAACTTAATAAACACACTCTCTTTAAGTACTAAAGTTATCACTTGCTGCAAGTAACAGCAAAAAATACTAATAAACACAGGCACTGTATGTGCAGACGTTGCGACTATATATGTATATGAACATATAGCAATTAAAAAAGTATAAATTGTGCTTGTGTAAAGCGTGACTCGGCTGTCCTTGAAATGATAAGTTGAATAGTAGTTACGCTTTCAAACGACAATTTTATCTTCTTTTCGGAAAAGAACACGTGACACTTGGGGCTTGAGACAGCTACATCAAGTCCTTTCCTGATCAGTCTGAAGTTTTTTAACATTTTAACGTCTAAACACAACTGATCACATAATTTTCAACCAATCACAAGCGTCTTCGCCGGTTGCGAAAAGATAACCTGCAACGTGAAAAAGATATCCGTAATATGTATCTTTTATGAACAAGAGATAGAAAAGCAACACAGTTGTTTTCGTTCTTTCTTTTTTTAACAATTTAGATTTTTGGAAAAAACGTTCAAAGAATCAGTTGGCATCATAACCTATAAAAATTGCTTGACCATTGAGTAAAAAAACTGCTAGTTGTAATCCGGACTGTCAATGATGTATAGGGATGATTTGATCGTCTCTAATTAAAACATGCTAAAACGGAATATTCTATTTGCAAATATAATTAACATGCGATTAGTCTATCGAATATTAAATTAAAAAATTGAAACCTTCCCGCGCCAGGCTAGCAAACCAAATCAACACAATGAACGAAATCGAAAATTTAAAAAAAAAAAAAACACTCACCAAACAACCTTGGAAAAAATAAAAACACCTCTACTTTACAGCATCAAAAGTTCCCGCTACTATACGCGATCCATCAAAACCAGCACCCCACCCCAAACCAGTAATTCCTTTTTGCCAAAAAAATAAGAAACAACAAAAACTTCGAACAAAAATCATACAGTGTCACCAACTCACCACACCGTGCGCGCGTGCGCAGAACACACCGGGCACCGGCTCGCGGGTCGCGCGGGTCGCGGGCTGAACGACGGCACCGCCACAATTTTCCGCTTGATGTCGCCCTGACACGGCTCAGACGTCACGACGCGGCGGCCCATCGCCGCCAATCCGCCATTCATTCCACGCACCGACTCCGACTCGTCCCTTTCGTCCGGTTTTGTCGCACATGCGCCCGCGTCAACAACCTCGTCTCCGCGGCCAGCTCTAGCACTATAACTCCAGGTAACCGCATTATTAACCCTCGTTTCTTCATTCGAAGAGAACAAGTAAGCTCTCAAGAGCAAAGTCTCTACTCCGCGAAAGTCGGCGTAGAAGTTTTTCGTTTCGTGTGAGAGCGCGCGGCAGCACCACGGCGGGCAAGAAAAAGCGACGCGGCTCGCCGCGAGACCGCGACCGCGACGACGACGATTATCGCGAGCGGGATTACCGGCGCTCCTCCAAATCGTCCTCGAGCCGCGACCGCGAGGATCGCAGCAATCGAGGCAAGTCTAGCTCAAGCCAACAGCAGCAACACTCGGACGGCGAGTCGTCTCAACAGCAGCAGGACGCAATGGGCGACTACAGCAACGTAGGCCCACCCCAGGACTCGGCCTTGGCCCAGAGCTCCGCCTTTGCCGTCGCTCTTCAGAGAGCCAAACAGGTATTTAACATTGTATTCTCATATAGCTTCTCTCGACCCTTGTGTTTTAATTATTGCCTGCAGTCAGAGTTTGATCCCTGGGAATATGTAGGCGTATCTATCTATATACTTAACAGCGGGAAAGAGAGAGAAAGACACATATGAATCCCGGAGAGAGAGAGAGCGTGCGCGCGATGCCGACGCGGCGAGAGAATGGCCGCGATTTCTGCTCTCGGACTTGACTCTGCTCGCCGATGTCGGCTCCGATTGATACTCCTTTCTCCGGATAAGTCATCGGTGGGTTATTGATGCGTGTATAATTTGCTGTTTCCCATATCCAACCCGACCCGTTATGTGCCCCACAAGGGACCTGCTACTATGTTGTTTTTTTTATTTATTTATTTTGCATTTCGGAGCAAACGCGTATACTTAATCGTGTCCCGTCAAAGTCTTAAACTGGAGCTGCCTTTTGGTAGTTCTGGTGCAGGACATTGTTCGAACGAATTGTCTTCGGGTTTTCTGATGTTAGATCGAGCGACTGAGAGATTTTGGATAACTTGGAATGGTATAACTAATATTTGTTGTTTACCGTAGAAAGTTTGTTTCTATAATAATAACTTTATTTCCTACTGTACAGATTTTACATCTTTTTACATTTTTAGAAAGTTTGTTTCTAATATTAAGATTTCCATTAAAGAGATATTGTGTAATACAACTTGTAAAATGCAATTTTTTTATATCATACTTTATCAAAGATAATTTAATTTTTTATTGATATAATGTTTATTCCATTAGTCTTGGCTGTTTCTTCATAATAAATTATTCGTTTTCTTAATAGATTTATATTCATACGGAAATTTAAGATAGCCATGTGAGGTGATTAACATAAAGTATCAATCATGGCAGATGTAGATACAGTTCTTTGGATGGGAAACAATTTAATAACTATGACTACATAATACTACGAATCTCTCAGTAGAGCTCTGATTTGGTTGAATTTCATGATTAGTGGTATTGTATCGATATAACAATTATGACCTTGATTCATCTATATATACATATATATATATTTGAAAATTCCTAATACATAAAATTATTTTAATTTCATATAGTATAATGACATAATATGATTCCTGTTATCATACAAATTTATTATTTCATGTATAATGATTAATTATTAATATTTTAACATAAGAAGATAACCTAATATTTATTTGCAACATAATACATTGAAATATATTTATGTCTACACATGTATATGTATATGTCCTCATATTGGTATAAACAATATATTGATGATGATAATAATAATATTGATGAGATGATATTGATAACACATGTATTATAAATTATAAAAATATGCAATTTTAATACATATATAGTAATTTAGTGATGATAGGTACCCAAAGACAAAACGAGAAACATCTCGTTCAAACATTATGCGATTATGACTTTTATTCCAGATTGCAGCTAAAATTAATCCTCAAGGCTCACAATCTAATCCAGAACCACCAAAGAAGCGTTCATTGGATGATGTCACAGGTAAACATTGATTGAATTATAAGAAAAATTGGTCCTCTATTTTTTTTTTTAAACTTATGTTGCTTCAAGGAATCGTACATAAAATATATCACATTGTTATATATTTGTCTACTGCAATACATTCTATTTTCTAGGATAGTTTATACTTAAATTATATTTATATATATATATACATTTCAACATTTATGTGATTCTCTTGCTTATTAAATTATTTATATTGCTTTATATAAATGATTATGACATTATTGATGTTGCATTATATGTTTTGTATAAACTTGATCCTTTACGTGTTTAATGCACAATTTATTTATTACTTCTTTCAAATCTGTTATATTTTGAAAAATCGTCCAATTGTCGGCATCCCCATATTGTATTGAATTCTAGAACCTGAACCAAAGAAGCTTGCGTCCATTATACCTGACCCATTATTAAATCTTCGTGGAAATGCAACTGCTGCTGATCAACCAGTTTCTGCTACAGCCTTAGGAGGTATTTGCAATGAAGATATCAGAGTTCCTGACAAAATGGTTGGATTAAGTAAGTCTAAATTACTCCTAAGTATTGAACTTTAAAAATCAAATACATATCATGCAGCTATGGTGAAAAAATTTCAATGATTTGGAAAATGATATGTAGAAAATTTTTAAGGTCAGTAACTACTGAAATGAAACTTTTTGTTTAACAAATTAAAAAAATTGTTTTTAATTTTGATTAAACGAAGACTCTTAATCTAACCATCCATACAAATTACAGTTTTTAACAGTATTTTTCTTTATCAAACAAAAAATGTAATTTAGTAGTAACTTTCCTTTAAGGAGAGTAAATAAAATTATTAATTTTTGTCACATTATTTTTCCAGTAATTGGCAGAGGAGGAGAACAGATAACAAGATTACAAAGTGAAACAGGATGTAAAATACAAATGGCTGCTGAAAGTGGAGGCATGCCTGAGCGTACTTGCACGCTAACCGGCTCTCGAGATGCTGTCAAGTAACTTACTTTTTATGCTTAATATCAACTATAAACGTTATTCAGTCATATGTGCAATACTCTATTATGTTAATTTAGGAAGAAATATTTAAAACGTTTTTTATTAGCACTTATTCAACTTATTGGCTTTAAAAGATATTAGGTTCAAGAAATATTTATAACATTTCCTTACAACTTAATAATCTTAAAATTCGTGATAAAAATCTAAATATAATTTATTTCACTTTAGTACAATCATACTGCTTCTTTAACTTTATTGTATTTTTACACACAACGTATTGTTTTAACATATCATTCATATAGGTTCTATAAGTTTATTTAATTTTTTCTTTATGTAATCTAAATCTTCTAAACATTATATTAATATGGCAAGACATTTAGCTAAACTTTAATTGCATAAAGTAAATTTTTACTAAAATTCAAGTCGGCTTGAAGTTTACCAAATTAAGAATTAAAATTGTATAAATGGCTATGATTAATATTTAGAAGATCAATGGGGGGTAATAGTATCCCAATGGCAATATTCAAATATTGTGATTATACTTTCCAACATGTATTGCTTTTCTTCTTTTCCAAACATGTATTGCTGAAATAGCTTTTCTTGTGAAAATGTTTCCTGCATCATCATAGACAAAATTTAGATGAATGCTGAAGTGATAAAGTTAAAAAAAAAAAACAAAGTAGATTGTATAACTACAATCTGCACCTGCAAAAGAAAGTGTCCGTAAAGAGGCTTCAGGCCTGTACGGGTAATGGATTGAAAGTAAAAATATAGTAGATACACAAAATTCACAGAGGTAAAATGTTTTGAGTGAATAATATAATTTTCAAATGAATACCATAATTTTTTTTATAAACATACATAATAAATTATTTCCAATGATATTTATTATATTCTTATATGTATGATTTATTTGTAAAAATATATATGAAAAATGTTAATTTAGCATATACGATATGTATCAACGAAATTTAAAATTTACATTTTCAACAAAAATTATTGGCCCTGGATGTGAGTACAGATGGCCTCCGATATATTTATTTAAATCCTTTTGACAATTTGATTTGACAATGATTGCATTTACTAATAGCCTTTTACTTTCACTAGGGTTTGGAGAGGGAAGTAAGAGTATATATGAGTGAAAAAGTTGGATGAAGAAAGTAATAGATAGAAAAATGCATGGGGACGTATTTTTCGCTACTGGAAGATAATCGATATGTTTTTGTCTGTTTGGAACAGCTCATCGTAACACCGATGATAAACATTACTTTCACATAGGGAAAAATTAATTATTCTATATGATTGAATTTATTGAATTTATTTCTATGATTGATTGCATATACAAACATAATGTTCATTTACCAGTTATTCATTATTGCACTATAACAAAAGATAAAAATACTGTATAGGAATGTATTTATATGTTTTAATTTAATTTATGCGTCCTATAATAATACTATATTAGGCTAACTAAGATTTACTGAAAGATTATTTTGTTAACAATTACTTAGTTTTTCTTGTACTCGTTTGTTTCAGTCGAGCAAAGGAACTTGTTCAATCAATTGTCAATCAAAGGGTCAAGCCAGGAGAAGACTTGATACCAGGTGCCAATCCACCTTACCCAGGTCCAGCATCATCATCATCGTCAACCTCTGTTACGGCATCGATACTAGCTGGACACCCAGGATTTGTAGAAATTATGATTCCTGGGCCCAAAGTTGGCCTCATCATTGGAAAAGGAGGCGAAACTATTAAACAGCTTCAGGAAAAATCTGGCGCAAAAATGGTAGTCATACAGGATGGTCCAGCTCAAGAGCAAGAAAAGCCATTAAGGTAATACATTTTTTTTTCGTAGTCTAAATTAACGTCTTCTTCTAAATCTAAATAAACTAATGTGAAATATATAAATGTATCATTATAGAATTACTGGAGACCCACAAAAAGTGGAGCATGCGAAACAATTAGTTTACGAACTAATCGCCGAAAAAGAAATGCAATTGTACAATAGAGGCACAAGGAACTTTTCTAGTAATAATAGCTTTAGTCAAGATGGAAATTCAGAGTCTGGAGAGGTAACTACTACAACGCCTTATATTTTTTAAGAATATAATAATAAATATGACTTTTTATATAACTTACAATCGTTGCATTTTTTAGGATCGACGAGGTAATGGGGTTGCTGGGCGGCCTAGCGAATATGGAAGTTGGGAAGGGACCCGCCCAACCGGGGATGGAAAAGTTGAATTCAGTTATCCTGTTCCTTCCAACAAATGCGGTATCATTATCGGAAAAGGTATATATAAATCAAATTGAATTTAAAAAGAAAAACAGTTGAATTTTAGCTGAAACAAAGAAGTAAACGTCAAAAAACTAATACAATTTAATGAACAGGTGGAGTTACGATTAAAGAAATTAATCAACAAACCGGTGCCCACTGCGAATTAGATCGACGAAATCCAGGTACTGAAACTGATAAGTTCTTCACAATACGAGGCACGCCCGAACAAGTGGAGCATGCCAAGAGAGTATTTGCCGAGAAATTAGGAGGTGGCATAGTACGTATTTAGTTTGTATTTCATCAATATATTATTCATTTGGCAGAATTTTCAATAAATATGTTTCTTCTTTTCTTTATTATCCAGGGCTCAAGTAGCAATGGTTATCCTACTGGAAGGCCTAATGAATACGGAGGTTGGGACGTCAATAGACAGGGTAACAAAGTTGAAGTTACATACCCTGTTCCAACAAATAAGTGCGGTATCATTATTGGAAAAGGTAAGGGTTTACTACAATTTTTAAGATAAATGTAAAAAAAAATCTAACTTTGATATTTATTAACGCAATTATTGTACCTTAATTTTCAGGTGGCGAAACTATTAAGCAAATCAATCAACAAACCGGTGCACATTGTGAATTAGATCGTCGAAACCCTGGTACTGAAACAGAAAAGTTCTTTACCATTAAGGGAACACCCGAGCAAGTGGAACATGCACAGAGAATATTCGGTGAAAAGTTGGGTAATAACGGCATGGTGAGTATCAATTTCGCATTATCGTTAACAAATTCACGTAAGAAATTTTGTTAGAATACTTATTTAAAACTCATTAAAAGAATAAAAAGGAATATCTCTTCTAACATATTACAAAACTTTCATATAATACCATGTTTTCTAAATTACGTATCTATTTACAGACTCCGGCCAGTAGTTTAGGTTACGGTGCACAAAACACAATGGGCTATAATCCATCGTGGAACGCGGCACCTGGCTACCAAGCATGGCCAGGTCAAGCAGGGACGGCTGACCCGAACGCTGCAGGTCAAGCATCTGTGCAAATTGATCCGAGCACCGGCCAGCCAGATTACAGCGCCCAATGGGCTGAATACTATCGATCAATGGGTCTGCACCGAGAAGCTGAAATGATCGAACAACAAGCCAAGCAGAATGCTAACAAGAACCCAGACATGAGTCAACAAGGTAAATATCTTAAAGTTCTTATCGATTGAAATCGCTATGCACAGATTACAATGTAATGGAAATTCTTAGGTGGACAAACGCCAGGAAATCCAACATCAGGCTCTGGAGCCCAGCAACAGCAGCAAGCTCAACAACAACCACAGCAGCAGCAGCAACAACAACAAAATTCCCAGCAGAATGGTAGTCAAGCAGATTATAGTGCACAGTGGGCCGAATATTACAGAAGCATCGGAAAAGTCAAAGAAGCCGAGGCTATTGAGGCTCAAATGAAGGGTGGAAAAGTAAGAGTTCAGTCATTTTCTTCCTTATCAATCTGGAAAGAACTATTCTATAACTTTAATTTGTTTTTATTATAGTCGGGCACTGGAGGAGGTGGTGGTATGCCGAATAACCAGATGTCTCAGCAGCAGCAACAGCAGATGCCAAACTCTATATCGAATCAAGGTGGTGCTCCGGGTGGAGGGGGTGGCGGAAGTGGACCCGGAGGTGCGCCGAATGCATTTCCTCAAGCTTATGGCGGCTATCCGGGAATGAACCCTGCCTCGGCGGGCGGCTATTACACGCCCGGCGCCCAGGGTGGTGGACAACCCGGTCAGCAAAATCCCGCATTCCCTGCAGGCGGATACCAGAACTACCAGTATCCACAGGCGAGCTCCGACAATTGAAATCTACGCATTACCGAATAATACAGTAAGTTTAACTTTTTTCACAAATTTCTTATCGCGCCTTCACGTTGTATGGAGATGGTGTACTGTTTCTTGAGAGTTCAGGGCTTTTTTGTATATTTTTTGCCCGAACTTTATTAAGTATAATCTAGGAAAAATCATCATTGGTTAAAGTTATTAAACTTTTTGCATTCTTTATAGTTTATTAATTATTTTTATATATTTTTTTAATTTATTTTTTTATTGTTAACGCAAAGTACCCATTTTCTTGACAAAGTTGAGGGTGAGATGATTTGGAGTAATACAAAATTATTATATATTTTCGTATTACTACATATTAGCTCTGCATATTTTTATTACATAATAAAATCATTGGTGTAAGAATAAGATTCTTTAAAAATATTGCAATTAAACCATGACATATATTGTACGTGCCACCTCATTTCAGGAAAAATAAACAATAAGGATGTGTTTCCCATGATATAATAATATAATGTAATATGTGTGTGATAATTTTTTAAACATACTTAAAATTTATGGTATAATCATGTATTATTAATATATGTGTATATATCTAAATATTATATTACACCTTTGAAATAATTAACAACCCATATCTCTAAATGATAAATGTTTTTACAATAATCCTTCATTTATTTCCATACAGATTACAGATAGATTTCCAGAGGGACGTTTTAATACCTGCAGAACTCCCATATAAATATATACATATGAATATAAATATACATGTATACATATATGTATATATCTATACATGCAAAAAGTAATTACGTATTGACTGTTGTTTGACGAAAATATGAAATGGAGCCTGACGAATCGTCGACACTAACCGTTTATCGGTTTATTTATGATAGGAAAAATATGGAATGTTTTCTTTTTATACATTGTAGGATATCCATTGTTCTAGTGATTAAGCGACGTAAGAACATTTTTTGAACCAACTTTAGAATTATGAAAACGAAAGAAAAAAACGACTTTTTTTCTTATTAGCGTAATAGCATAACATGTTTTATTTTTTAAACAAATATGTATATGTATTTCTATCCAATCATAACTTTAGCAATGTTAAACACAAGTCCTGCAGGTAGAGGAGCTCAACCCGGAATATGTGCACGGTCAGCCAGTGCGACTCTCTTGAGAATTGTGTGCATGGTTTGTACATCAAAACAAACCAATTAATTAAAATTTTTTCAAAAGTATTGTATGCACGTGGTCAGTTGCATTTCTATCAAAAAATTCAATTTTTACGATCAATGTTATTATTGTAAGTGATTCCCTTGTTCACTTATTTTCACGTCTATGTAAGGCAAAAAGCTTACGTCTTCTGTATCGGCAATACTAATGTTACTCTGTACATTTCCTTATTGTAATTAAAAAATAGATTGTCAAAACCACTGCGTTATATTAAAACATTGAAAAATATAAAACGACTTTGTATTATTGAAGAATAAGAACATTACTACTTACCATCAGTACGTTTATATGAGAGGATGAAGGTAAATTTTAAAGGCAATATTATTTGGATTGTAAAGCTTATTCAACATGTAACTTGAACTTCCAGATTTCAACATAAATATTTTTATTAACCGAACCTTCGCGATGTAATAAAAATAAAAAAACAAATTAAAATATAATTAATAGATTCTTTACAACACAATTTTTTCTAATAAAATTTATGAAATCTATTATATTTTTTTTTCATTGTGTGAAATATTAAAAATATTTTGTATGATATAAATTATATAATTTATCAACAATTATTAACTACAAACTTATAAACTCAATAGTTTATTTCAGAAAATCAACGATCGTCGCTGAAGATAAAAATTGCAATGATTAAATGCAATTTTTTTATTTATTGTAATTAGATATTTGACACGAATAAAAATATACCGAAATATATTCAGTTTGTTCCATTTGTTACTCATACCAGCAAATAGCTGAAACATTAATGAAATTGCTATACAAGGAGTTGAAATATTCATAATTAGAGAATCAGTAAACTTTTGATTTAAGCACCCACCGTTTTTATTCATTAACTTTGAAAAGGTACAATTGTAATATATTACATTTACTGAACATTACCAGAATGTATATCAGCAAATTCTCTTGCAATCGATAACGCTTTATTGTTGACATCGTTGTATATTACAAATTAAAAACGACATTGAACATTAGTTGACTTGACACGGCAAAAATCACACTCAATAATACATATGAAGGTCTGAGATGAATAAAAATATGAAGACAAGAAAAGCTACGCTTTTCATTGAATAAAATTCTATTTAAAATCATTGAAGTCAAAAGAAAATGGTATCACAAGTAAAAACAAAATTCAAAGTGATAAACCAATACTCGCATTAGCTAAAAAAATGTAACATTTCAATCGCATAAATGAGACTGAAATAAAATGCATATTTGATTGTTAAAATATACAGCTGCGGTACCATTTTCCTTCCAATTTTACTTAACGTCTAATAATCACACTTGTATACTTAAGTGGCAACTGTGAGATAATTTAAAACCAAAAAAACACGAAATTAATACAATCACATTGATGATTGTGCGGTTACATTACGCCTTTGCGCATTTGTCACAAAAACCAAATCACACAGCAAACTTGCTGCTCAGTTTTTCTCTTTTGTAAAGAAAATAAATTCGCAATTCATTCAGGCCGACATCTCTTTGGTAAAAAATACAACAGTGTATTTCCTATAGTTATCTATAGATATTTGTTAATACTGTATTATCTATAAAATTGAGGTCCGTCAAGCAATTCAATTCCACGCGCTTAGCACGGAATCACCTGTGTCAAATAATATAGAACTGAACTTTTTCTCTTTTGACGTCGTATTATACATTTTTGCATAAATTATCTTTGATTGTATGTATTATCAATACCTTCTTAAAAATATTTTTCGATCCTGATTAAAAAGCTGTCTTCTCCCTTTAAAATTAGAATTTCATCTAGACATATGCACTATATACGTCAAAAATAACTCCATAAATGCAATATTTTAAAAAATCTTTCGAAGGAGATTCGTCATAAACTTTTTTAAATTCTTTCTATAGAAAAGCATCTTTTACAGAATTGATACAGTTTCGTAATGAACCGTAATAAATACTTCGCTAGAAGCTTACTTTCATAGACACGTAGAACCAAACCCAGCAATCAATACTACTACAGCGCTTTTACCACGTCGCTCAAGGTGTATCTGAATGCAATCAGCCACTGCTTCCTCGTTTCAATGTTTGATCAATCAAGACGCTACAGCGGCAGACGGTTATCGACGTAAACGAGAGCGAAGCAAACCTTCGTTTTATAATTATACATCATATGTGTACCTATATTCACGTGTGCGTACACGCGTTACTCAATGGCACTCGTTTGCTATTTTTTATTTAGCTTAAAAATATTACCTTACATTTACTCATTTTTTACTTCTAAAGACCCGCTACCCCCGTCAATCCCTGGCGCGATTTTTAAGAAAGAAGTAAAAAAATTATTCATCTCGAGTTTGATTACATTGGCGGTCCGTAAATGTTGTTGAGCTGCTGAGTGCAGCGGATGAAAGTGGCGCGTTTTGGCAGTTCGCGCAAGCGAGACGCTCCCACGTAGGTGCAAGCTGAACGCAGACCTCCGAGCATGTCTAATACTGTAGCTTCCACACCGCTTCTATACGGAACTTCCACGGTTTTGCCTTCCGATGATCTTAAACAAATAGGAAAGCAAAATTTGTATGTCTTTTAAATCGCTGTTAATTAGTAATTTATTAAATTATTATTTCGTAGGTGCATATCAAAATAGGATAATTATTTAGGAAAAAATTGAACGTAATCTTTCAAAGTCAATGTTTATGAATTCCACTTTGGTAGACGAGCGTAATTATACAGCTGATGCGTGATTTGAGAAAAAAAATGAAAACATTTTTCCGCGTGATATTGTGATACTTGAATTTATCACGAAAATTAATAGCTATCGATGGAGTTACAATTTTTTATATTACTATGCTTCTTATCTTAATTTTTTAATTTTAATATCATTATAAAATCGTAGTTTTTAATTGAGGGAAATTACTCTTTTAATCGCCTCATCAGCACATTTTATCAATCGGTTTTGAAATCTCTCTTAATAAGCAAGTTAATTGCCCATCGCATTAAATAGCGCGCACATTATGTGCATTAAAAAGCAATTTATGATATTCAAATGAATTTTACATCGGAATCGTTTCGAGCATTCGACAGCATCAAATTTTCCTTTATCCTAAGTGGACATTGTTTAGATGATATCATAAAATTATTTAATCTTCTAGTTCTCACAACTCAGACTTAACAATTCTATTTATTATTACATTTCTCTAATCATTAAACATATGATAAATACAGAAAAATATATTATTTGAAACTTGGAATTTAGTATATCACTTTTAAAAAACGGAGAAATCATGTTACGTAACACGTAGTCGCGTGACACGATTTTTCTTAAATTTTGATAACGCATCGAGGATGTCTTTTTAAACAACCACTAATCAAAGAGCTTGCATATTAAGCATTTGAAAAACTTAATTTTGCTGTTATAATTATTTTATTTCGCAATTGGTCAAGCTTCTAGAAATTCGTATAAATCTTGAATTTTTTGTCTTTTCTTTGTTTGTTTGTATAATAATCATATCGTCTGTTTAATAAATATATTGATCAAATATATTACCTGTAATCAGCCACACCGCCGGCATGTTTCTTCATAGCAGTACTCGAAGCCATCCCATAAAAAAGTTTGAATTTTTTCCCGTTCTTCTCAATCGTATCGCCTCCGCATTCGTCGTGACCAGCAAACATTCCACCCGCCATAACGAAATCGGCGCCAGCGCCAAAAGCTTTCGCTATGTCTCCCGGGCAAGTACAACCACCGTCCTGTAAATTATTTACAAAAGAAAACAATTTAGAAAATTTGAAAATGATTATGGAACTAAAGAATTACAATTAAGGATTTTTATGTATAGTATACACTTACAGAAATAATATGACCTTTAAGACCATGAGCAGCATCTGCACACTCAATTACTGCACTTAATTGAGGATAGCCAACACCAGTTTTCATGCGTGTTGTGCACACGGATCCAGGTCCAATTCCTACTTTGATCACATCTGCACCGGACAAAATCAATTCCTCTACCATTTCACCGGTGACTACATTTCCAGCCTGTTAAAAATAGTTTGCTATTTAAAATGACTCTTTTTTTGGTTGCAAGCAATTTTTTCTATTTTTCCCTAATTTATTTCAACACTGGGTAACAAGTATTTTAATGACTTTGAAAGTGCAGAGAATTATTTTTTATATTGGTTTAAATATACGTATTTTCACAGAATAAACAGATAAAGTTAATTATTCATCTTTTTTTTCAGCATTATATACGGATACTTACAATTATTGTGTGAGTAGGAAATTGCAAGCGAACCTTCCTAACATATTCCACAAAATGCTGGGAATAACCATTGGCAACATCAATACAAATAAAGGACAGCTCGGGTACAGCTGCCAAAACATTTAACAAGCGTTGAAAGTCTTCATTTCCTGTCCCTGAACTAGCAGCCATGTTCCGCAGGCAGTCAGGATTTTGAATGGCAAATTCTTTCCATTCATCGACAGTATAATATTTGTGGATTGTAGTGAACAGTCCATGCTGAAAGTAAAATACAAAGAATCAATATTATATGTACATACATTACAGCTGCAGTCAAACCATAAAACACTACCTGGTTTCGACAGCCAAGTGTTTCAAAAATATTGAATGAAAGTCAAAGCCAATTACCTTGGACAGTGCTCTTGCCATTTCGAAGGTCCCGACCGTGTCCATATTCGACGCCATAACGGGTATTCCTCGGTAGGTGCGTTTGGAATTCCGAAAAGTTATTTCCCTAAATAAGTCGACCTAAAAATAAAAAATTTTGAATGAAAATCTAGTCTAGTTGAAAATAGCTATAAACGATATTTTTACCGAGTCCCACTGCTGTGACAGAGACAAAGCAAAAAAAAAGCTTCCGTCCCTCAAATCGAGGAGCTATTTATAAACAAAAGTAATAAATGACGGAAATCTTTCGCGGTAAGGTAAACACACATGGATTTGCGCAAGTGTCATCATCACACGTCTGATGTGCAGCGATAAGAAAACAGCCTCAAGGCGAGATAAGAGTGCAATACTCCTGCAAAAATTCCACAAGTCGCGTGTGACTCAATATTAGGATGCCAATCAAAAACTTATTTCCTCTCGAGCTTTTTTTAACATTTTCTCTCTCAAAAAAAAGAAGGAAAGACGGAAACTTACATCGGATCTGCTCTTGAGGGTGCTCCTCTTGGGCCTGAGGAGCACATCCTTGAAGTCGAGCTTGATGTCGTTGATGATATTGGGCATCTTGAGAAGGAAAGCGGTGTGCAGGAGGCGGCGGACGCTTGACGGCGCGACGATCTTGATATTCACAAGGCGGCTCGTCGCAGCAACTGACGGACACCCGCGGGAAGCGACGACGAGAAGCGCAGCCACAGCTCTCAACTCAGGCAATGCTCTGATATGGCTTTTATACGCGGCTACACTGTTTCACGGAAGAGGCACACTGGTGACTATTAGGTAGGATACCGAAAGCTTGCAAGAATATACTGTGCGGTGGGGGTGTGTGGAGAGCCGAGAAAAAAAGACTACATGCGCGCGCGCGCGTGTGTGTGTGATATGTCGATATAGTCGCGTACCGTATATATATATATATACAACAATATACCCAACCTTACCGAGACAGTCGACGCACTCGCGGGCGCAGCATTATCATGTGATGACATTACATGTAAGTACTGCATGATATGCTTGCGATGCTCTTATGAAAAAGTGCGGGGTTGGCGATTTTTCGTAATTTTTTATTTTGGGTTGATGATGATTTTTGCAGAGTTGACGGATTTTTTTATTTGGATCGCTGATTTCTACTTGTGGGTTTTCAAATGCAAATATTAGGAAGATAAATTTCTGTGTTACAGTATGTTTTTATAGTTCGATATCAATACACCTAATAGGTCCTATATATATTTATATTTTATAATTTCCAATGCAATTTTTTCGCAGACGGATTATACGAGAGACAGCAATATGCACATCATATCCACCATACATCATTCGGTGCTCGCACTTGAGGCGCGAGAGAGGATGCGGACCTGTGGCGCGCTGTTTTCGCACAAAACAAAGCGTTGCCGCAAAAGGTCAAAGGGGACATTTGTTTATTTATGGAATTCGAAAAGGATACCAGAACGCAGAACACTTGTTATTAGACATCCTTACGGTGATAAGTTCTCTGCTGGTTGACACGTGCGACATTTTGGGAAGATTTTGAATAAGGTAAATTTTTTTAATTTTTATACGGTTGTTTTTTGTTTGTAATGTGATAGCATTATATACTTGATGCAGGAAAGTCAAGTGTATCATTTAAATGAATTCGTCCGATAAGAATGAACTGTACCATGGTTCATACAAGTCATCGAAAACTGTAGATCTGCAAATTTACTTTGATGCCTATAGAGGATTGATTAAATCATCTGATTTTTACGAACACTTTAAAATGAATGAGAAATATTTTATGGGTACAATTATTGATAATGGCAACATGGACGAAAAATTATTGAGGGTTCTTGCCAAGCATTGCAGTATTGATAATCTAATAGTTGATGGTGAATTGGAAAAAATGACAAAAAGCACGTATGAGTTCTGCAAGAATCCAGATGATCCATCCGTCATTGAAAATGTGCAACTCCAGACTGTAAAATATACAAAAATGAGGAATAAAATTGACAGATCAATTATAGTTCCTTTGTCAAAATATATAAGTGAAAAGAATCTGGTAAATAAATACATAATTCTATTATGGAAATCAATAATTTCTCGGTTGAAATTCAATATTATTTCAATCAATACAACTAGGATTAATAAATGTCATGCTTTTGCAGTTATATCAGGAATCCATAGTCAAACCAACAGAATGTTTGAAACCAGAAAATGATATTCTTATATATATCAAAGTTTACAAGCCCTTTAAATCCAAAACTTTTTCCAAAAGAAATAGTCTGCACAAAGTATCTAATCATAAAATCTCAGTTCATACTGTCATAGCTATGCATGGATCTCAGACTTTAGATAAGCTGAAGGATAAAATATTTTGCTATGCAGATAATAGTGTATCACAAGAGATAAGTGAAAAACCCGTGAGATTAAAAGTTCCAAATGCTAAGGTATTTATGGAAATGTGAAATTTCATTATATATTTTTCATCAAGTCAAATGTATATAGCAATTTATGTATCCTAGGATGTTTACAAATCAGGGTTTTTTTACATTGAAGGCACATTTTATAACGATTTTCGCGATCCTACAAATAAAGATAACAGTAAAGTAATTAGAGATTGGGCAGAAAAGCATAGATATGGTACTTACCATACTGCAAAAATGGAAGAAACAAAAATAAGCAGCCTCATTTTGAAATTTGGTTTTCCTTATGTATATCAACACCAAGGAGACTGTGAGCACTTAATTACATTTAGCAATGCAAAGCAAGTTGATGAGAACTTTACGTTATATTTTTGTATGTGATAATTTTTAATAAACCACAAGTTATATGATTTTTTTTCACTAGGCTGGTAAATCCAACAGATGAATTAAATCCAGATTGTTATCCAAGAATTGTCAGGATAAAGCCCCATAGATCTCAGTATTGCATGACCTGTGGAGTATACAATGCTTTATGGGTTGTTAGAAAAAATAACAGAATTCCACACAACCCCTGCTTGTTTTGTGATTATTGCTTTAAGTCCTATAATTACATTAAAAATGAGAAAGTTGGACAATTTGAAGCGCATCCGTTCCCATATGACAGTGAACTAGATTCTCGATTAATTACTTAAAGGAAACCTCTACTAATAGTATGTACACAAGGAAACTTGATTCTTACTATACATTTTTATTATTACATTATACTTTACTGTAATTTGAACAAATAACTTTTATCTGCATAATTATATAAAAAATTGTTATATTCGTTGTATGAAATATATTCATAATAATAAAGAAACTTTCTCTCAGGAATAACATAATTTCTAATCATCTTTTCAATGAATTTTTCGTTTTGATTAGATTTTCTAAAATACATAGCGTTTATTAAACACTTTTTAAAGCATTTGTATTAAATGTTTTACATCCAAGAACTATAAGTATAATCAGTTAATTTCGAATCATAAGGCATGATCGTAAGGGCGCGCGCTATTACTTGGGAGTTGGGAGTTTGTGCCATAGAGTTCGTTTACATAGCGAAAAGAGATAGCAATAGGTATAGGTACGAGCTCTAAGGGTACGAGAGAGAGGGTCGATCGATCATGCTGTCTCTCTCGCACTCATGGCATTCGCCGGCGAATTGGCGAACATTCGCTGCCATGAAAACGGCCCCCAAATCTGAAATCTATCGCCAGCTGACCAATCCGCAACATCGCTAAGTAACCAGGTCGCCGACATTTTGGGGGCGAATATATAGTGTGTGTTGGCGATGCACGATGCGACGCGATGCTGATCTGATGCTGTTGTTGACCAGTTGACGGGGATAGCATATAATATATATGTCAGCGTGGGATTACGCCTTGGGCTTCGGCGACTTTTAGGTTAAGTTTGCCGATATGGTAATAATCAGGTATATCTCGAATTGTTAATTAATTAAGCGCAAGCATCAATGAGTGCTAGACCTTGATACGATTGACTTGTCTGTCGAAGGTCTGCTCTTCCGCATAAAATGCAGTCCAAGAAGAAGAACGCCAAGATGTCGGTGAAAAAGGGGAAACAGCACGCACGTGCGTCGCTCAAGCAAAAGTCATCGCAGAAGAAGAAAATCGAGAAGAAAACCGAAAGCGATACCAAGCTCAAAGGCAGCAAGACACTGCTCATCGCTCAGGAGGTCAAATTCGCCAGGCTACTCGCAAATAACGACAAGAAAGTCAGGGATAAGGTTCTGAAGAATCTGAAGAAATGGTTGATGATGCGCTCTCAGAGCTCGTTTGGTACGTTAATATTAGTTCTTTTGCTGAAGAAATAGGTTTATGACTTAAACCATTCCTCTTTCATTGATTTTATTGTTTATTTAAACAATGTTGATGTCCTGTTGCAGCATTCACAGAGGCAGACTTCATGAGATTATGGAAAGGCTTGTTTTACTGCATGTGGATGTCCGATAAGCCATTGGTGCAGGAGGAACTCGCGGAGTCCCTTAGCAAAATTGTACATTGTTTTAATTCTATGGATACTGCGCTACTTTATACAAAATGTACCTTAAAAAGCCTTGCCGCTGAGTGGTTTGGTATTGACCGATATAGGGTGGATAAATTTGAGATGGTTGGTACTCATATTTTTGATAAAAAAGTTTTACTTAATGTGTCGAAAATTAATTTAGTTCATTGATTACAGCTTGTCAGAAAGATTATCAGGCAAACGTTTGAAATGTGCAAGAAGAAGTTTTGGAATAAGCAATGGGTTGTTGGTGTGGGCAAAGTTATTGAAGAAATTTTGTTGGATCCAAAAACTTGTTTAGGACTTAATTTACACATAACAGAAGTTTATATGGAAGAATTAGCTAAAGTTCGTTTGCTTTATATTATTTTGATTGAAAATTTGTGCAGTTAAGTATCTATAAATATTTTGTTTTATTTTAGATAAGTGAAGGACAGATACCAACAAATATAGTTACAGAATTTGTTAGACCTTTTGTCGTACATTTAGCTGGCATGAGTGATCAAAGGCAAATCAAGCATTCTGTTAAGAATATTTTTAGGTATTTAATTTTCCAATCTGATGTTGGAATGGACTACACAGAGAAGTTTGAAGCTTGGAAACAAGTGAGAATTTTATTAATTGAAATATTCTCATGAAAAACTTTGTATGTTCACTACATGTATTTTAATTTTCAACGTAGGCCGGTTTTCCATGTCAAAACATTGATGAGATGCAAAAAGTCGAAGTTTCAGATGAAGAGGAACAAGAGGAAGATGTTGAAAATGATACGGAAGAAACGGGTGCTAGTGCTGAAGGAAAACCATTAGATCCAAGAGCTGGAAGGGTAGATGTGGAAATACCGCAAATACCTTTTGATCCCATTGAAATAGCTAGCATACTAAAAGAAAACAAATTCCACAAATCATCCACGACGTTAACGCGTAAGCACGTTACGCGGCTAATAAATGAGTGAGCACTTTGTACATATCTTTGATTACAATGAATTGATTATCAACCTAATATCGATTCAAGTATAACCATTTAAAAACAATTAATTTTTTTAATAATATTTCAGTTTTACTAAGTTAACCCAAGGTGATATGCCATTTGGAATTAAAGAAATTCCAGTACCAGAAACTACTAGAATCAATCGGTATGAAGCTGCTGAAGAACTATTAAATCTCGACCAAGAGCTTTATTCAGATTCAAGCAAAAATACCCGCAAAAGAAAAAAGAATGGTAATATAGCAGACTTTGATGAAGCGAGTGTAGAAGAGTTAGTTCCACTTCAATACCAGAATAGCTCCCCGATTATAGGTTCTAGTAATAAGAAACAAAAATTAGCTGAAATTGATGATAGTGAGGAATTAACTGATAAACTTCAAAATGCAAAAACAATCAAACAGAACAGTAAAAATAAGCTTAAAAAGAAATCTGACAAATTGAACTTATCAGAATATCTTCCAAATAAAAAATTTAAGAAGTCTTCCAAAAAGTTAAGCAATACATTTTCAGAATGTACAGAAGAACATACAGTGAGTCCTGATCTAGGTACTAGTAAGGGTAGTACTAGTTGTAATTGGGAAGTAGATGTTGCCGAGTCATCAACATCAATGACAACTACTCCTGTAAAAGTAAATGAAAAAAGCAAGTCTTCTAAGAAGAGCAAAGTAAAAGCAGAGAAAGAAGGTGAAACAAATTTAATAAAATCAAATATACCTTGGTTAACTCCAGTATTGACCAGGTTAGAAGAACAAAGTAGTGTGAGTAGATAATGTCATTCAATTTTATGCACAGATTTGTTATCTTTTTAAAAGTTGAGTTAAATTAAAACGCTATATATCATTACAGACACCAACGCCCCCCAAATCCGCTCTGAAACAGACGCCGAAAACGGATTCGGCCAAAAAGCGAGTAAAAATAATGCTGCAGAAAAATACAGCTCAAAATACTTTCGAGTACTTTCGTCAACTGAGGCAGAGTCCTGCAATTCCATTCGACGCCAACAGAAAACCAAAAGCGGGAGTACTTAAGCCGAGCCCGATTCCAAGCCCCGTCAATCCCTTTTACAAGAGGAAGATATTTTAAAGAACGAAACAGTAGGCATTTAATTTCAAATACTTGTATATTGTGATTTTATACCTACAATTAGCTGATTTGTTGCCTGCCTGTGGTTGAAGTGTACACAATTCTAAGTACATCAATATCATTTTAACACATCTCCAAAAAGAATATTTCAAGTTTTCCAATTATTAGATTATTAAATGAAATTGTACGGCGCTGTGAACAATCGATACAGTGGCTAAGGCCTAGATTTGATGTGTAAAATACTTTTTTTATATTCGTAGTTGAAGTGACAAAATATGAATCGTCGATAGATCTTTGGAACCAATTATCTATTAATGTCTTGGTAATTATCGAGTATCCTCGTTTTTTTAGTGAAAGTAAACTTTAGTCATTTCCTAAAAATGTTTAACGCTATTTTGTACAGAATCGATGATTCAGTCCGTTTATTACAGTCACATATAATTGGTTCATATATCAATAAATTTACATAAAATACCTAAAATAAAAATATATTGCTTATATCCGGATTTACTTTATCGAACAAATTTTCCTTGTTAGGTAAACTATCCATGCATGTAAAACGAATAGAAAATCAAGTTTTTCTTAGCAACGGGAGGAAAAGTACATACTTTTATATATTTTTTTTTTCAAAATGCGTTGAAAAGTCTTCAATTTCCTATTCCTTTTGCATGCTTGAAAAAGGGCCTATTCATGCCCTTATCAAAAAAGTACGGTGTGCAACAAGGGGGGAGTGGTTATTTCAGACTCGGATGGTGTTTTGAGCACGTCGAGGGCGCTGTAGGCTAGAAGCAGCAAATTCCTCGCTAGAAAAGCCAATTTTCTTCTCTAGTTGCACAATATACTATTATTTCATGATACATATGAATTTGACGATACGCGTTCAATACATCAATCATCTAACTTATTTTACGTCCTTTTTAAAACAACGTTTAACAAACGAGAAATCAACAAATTAAATTGTCCATTTGCAACAAAAGCCCTATCAAGTACTGAAAAAAACGTATATATGCCTAAACCTATATAATGCTACACGTTGTACACATCGAGATAGTTTTAAAATATTAACAAAAAAAAAAAAATCGTCCTTATTCTCGAGCCTATATACAATACTTTCCTTATTCGCTCTCAACTATATTTACACAATGAATCCCTTGGGATCGAATATTGATTTTCAGCTAGGGTCATTTCTTTGGCACGTGAATTCACCTTCTTGTTGTACAAGATTTGTTTTTCTATATAGTTATGGGAAAAAATAGATTCTTTCGTATTAATTTCTTAAGTTCATTATCAATCCTATACACCTTAAATTTGTCATATTATTATTACATTCATATTATTCATTCATAATACTCGAGGCGTTGATTACATTTATTCCAGGAGTGAAAAATTATATACAATTATATATTATTTCATTTTTCTCTCGTCATTGTTAATTACGAATTTTTTAAAGTTTGTTTCATCATAAACTTCGATCTTTGATTACGCTTTTTCTGCACAATTATACAAAGACAAAATCCGTATTTAATCATAAATAATTATCTTTCATAGGAATTCCTTTATACTCCGTACAATTGTTCCACTCGAGATTCGTACAGAAAAGCCGTTTAATTAGCGGAAAAAGAATTGAATTTGTACTGGGGTTCACGTGTGTGTCTCTTATTGTGTGTGCATCTGTGAAAAAAGCACGCATAGCATCAGCGACGTTAGGTATACACGAGACAAGGGTTTCAATTCCGTTTGTCTGGCGGCGGCAGAGCTGTTCGACTCGAGAGTGTACACAATTATTTGTATAATATGTATGTTATCATACGAAGCTTTTACACATATATAACTCTGTCTGGCAACGCTTTAATTTGATCGCTCTTTATTTTACAAGTTATTTTAGAAGTTATTAACACTTATATTTTTGGATTTGTATTTGTTTATAATTTATATACTCGCAAAATACTATTTGTCAGAGGACTTTGATGAATATGAAATAAAAACGAGTACATTTATTATATACTATTTCACCCTGTTATAGAAAAGTACATAATCATTTTTAAACCATTTAAAAATATTGTTTGGAAACAATATTTGTTTTTTAATTCAATTTTCTCGATCCTTTTTTTTTCTTTCTGAAAAGATTTGTGTTTTTTTCACGTTTGATAAAAATATGATTATTTCAAAAGTTATAGAAAATTCAATTTTATCTGCAAGTGTGTAGCTATATTTTTGAACATGCTCAATTATATAAAAGCATTGTAATGATCCCCTAATTGCAAACATTAGTAATAGTATTCTTCTCGAGAGTGATTCTTCATTCGTGTCAAGTAAAGTTCATAAAAATTGACCATTTGTGTTGCAAAGAAAATCTCAGTTCTCGATACGTCTCGCTGCAGTAATAAATCTCTAGTTTTTAGAAAGGTAGAACTGCAAGTTTAGAATATTCGGATATCATATAGTTTATCTACATCAATCATATACATATATAAAGAAATATAGGAAATCCAGAAACATCACATGTTTCCTCGTGTAATAAACAATCCACCTTTTACAGTATGAAGAATCACTTCGTCAACCGACGTTTCGATAGAATTTTCAAAAACCAGGGTTATAAAAAAAATCCATATAATTACATGTATATACATATAGCGGTTGGAAAAAAATCCAATTACACGTGTAGACAGGAAAAAACATGCCTCCCTTACGCCTAATACAAATAAGCTACTTTCCCCTAGAAACTATACAAATCCTCGGTCCTCGGTACGGCTTTATGCGTGATATACAATGTATTAACCATGATTATCACAGAGACAGGCAATTGCTGTGTACGCTGTATGTATAAGAGAATTTTGTTTTTTGTTTTTTTTTTTTCATTTCTTGTACTCTTGGAATAAGATGCGACGCTATAGGGTAAAACAGGGGTGCAGTGGATGGGTTAGCCGAGCTTCGTGCCTTTGGAGACGAAGGACCTCCATTTCCAGTACCAGCCCATTTCGAGCTGGTTGAAGCCCGTAGTGAAGAGAGAAATGCCGATGAAGAAGAGCGCGTGCAGTAGCGTCCACAATTGGAAGATCGGCGAGATTACTAGCATCACCAGCATCGTGCCTTTGTATTAAAAAAATATAGCTTAGTATTTTTTTGATCTATATAATACGGCTGAATTTAGAGTGGAAAGAAGAGATACACAACACATCTCGTATAGCGTGGTGGGTAGAGATGAGAAGTAAAGTGGAAATAACCGGTTTTAGTCGGACGCGCTCAATACGACTGCTGCTGTCCTAGTTTACAAACGCCAAAGTATTTCGTATACATCTCACCAGATAATAAGGTCCAGAAGACGAATGCTATCCTCAGGGGCATCCGACTGGACAGTGGCCAGGGTTCACTGGGGAACCTCTTGTCCAGGTAGAACTGCTCGAGAGCTCGTTCCTTCTGCTGCCACCTTTCCTCCAGCCAGTTCCTTAGTCCGACTTCGTCTTTTGGTACTTCTGACTGGGGTATCCTGCGGACGTGAAAGTGCACCTCGTCGGGCACTTTGCCGTTCAGTAGGTCCAACTCCGACTGCATGCGTGACAGAGAGTGTATGAATTTCGACAATTAAGTAATTGATAAAAAAAATTGCTTTGATGAAAAATGTAGCTAGAAATTATTTGATTTTCACTGCAAGAGATGAAGGTAAAATTTTCTGGATTGCATAATAAACTCTCACCTGAGGAACAAGGTCCGGGTAACCGATGGTCAGATCATACACCGCATCGAGGTAATCCGCCTGTTGGAGATGCCTGACAAGATAACTGAAGCCAGTAGTTTTGGGATGTAAGGTGTGCGTGTAGATGGGCAGTCCATGGGACTTTGCGTATTTGTCCGAACGTTGTTTGCTGCTGACGGTCAGATCCGTACCTTCCGGGAAGATAAGAAGTTGACTACGTCGGCGGAGAGATACCAGGTAGTCCAACGAACGAGAGAGACGACCCTGGTCTTCCTCCCAGCGCCGAGTTATGTACAGGAAGCCGTTCATCTGCATTATCCAACCTGAGGATATATTACGTTATACAGTTGATTGATTTATTGCATATACGTAATTATATGTCAGCCCATTCATATTTTAAACTTCTTTTATTCTCAAGACATATTTTTATCGCTGCGTAGAAACTATTCTTACCCCATACCTATAATGACACAAAAAAAATCGGCGTTTAACGACGAGGCCGTTCGTCCAGAGCGTATATAATAGGAAGTGAAATCCAGTGATGCGCGAAAATCGCCTTTAAATTTAGTCAAGCGCTCCCGAGCCCTTATATTGTGTTATATTTTTAGACGCCGCACGCGCGCATAAATACATGCAAATTGCTTTCGAGATAAAAGCTTAATTTCATCATATATAAAACCTGATTACCTCAGCAGATTTTCAACTAATTATATAAAAAAAGAAAGAATTGTATATACAATAACAGTTTACCTGGACCAGGAATGTGCCTGATGGGGTCCTTGAGTATGAACTTGAGCTTGTGAGCGGCGATATTGGGCATACAAGCCTGGTACATCGCGCCCCAGAGGAAGTTCCAGTCGCCTTATATTGTGTTATATTTTTAGACGCCGCACGCGCGCATAAATACATGCAAATTGCTTCCGAGATAAAAGCTCAATTTCATCATCTCCATGAGCGCCTGAGCAAAGTACAAGTCTTATTATATGTTAATCGTGGACCTATAATAATCTATATTTAAACGATGTTGCGTCATTATCGATATACATTTTTTTTCTTCAATATATATAAAATCATCGCAATAAAAAATTCATACGAAAACATTTGTCGTGATTGAAATAGCGTGAAAAATCCAAGCTGATATAAACTTACTGTGGGATACATCTCCCAGCAGGAGAAGAGCAATTCGCCGCATTTACGGAAAGTCGGTGGACTGATCAGCAAAAGTGGAAGCATCGGACAGGCGATAAACAGAAATCCCGAGAGGATACTACCGTACCACATAGCGCAGTACAGCATCCCGCGCAACGTTCTGTCCATTATTCTTTACTTCCACTCTCTTCAGCTCACTGCGTACATTGTATTATTATTATATCATGCAATCGTTATTTATAAATGTCGCGTTAATATAAGTTTGTTTGAGTAATAGGATCTTTTTTTGTGAGGAAGAGATATTTTAAATACAACAATGGGCTAGTTAATTGCGAGAGAGATATGCTGAGATAGGTGCGCACAATGGATGATGATATATGTAGTGCTGCTTTTGAGAGGGTGAGTGTACTGGAGGTTTGAGTAGGTCTGAAGCATGTGCATGACTGTAAATTCAAATTTGAGATGATGACGTTTATTCGTGCATCGTCTTAAATCGTTCATTTGATATATTCTTGTTATTTTAATTTCAAAAAATTCCAATCGTATATAATTTATTTGCAACAAAAGTGATTGATTTTAAAAATAAAGAATAGTGCATATTCTCTGATAAAATTCTAGTGAAACGATCACAGGCGACTACATACGTTCTTACATAAGGGGGTTTGTTCCAAACGTTTAAATCTAATAACGCCTGTAATGCAATAAACGTTCAAGAGTTTTCCTTGTTTGTAAAAATTGCAAAAATCAGCAGAACCCTCGCCTGCAACTGTCGTATTCTGTCTAAAAAAAGACATTCCTACAAAATACACCCCAAAAATCTCTTTTCCCCAATATGCATCAACCAACGAATTTAAACAAAACTCGGCCGTCAGCAATATCTCCCTCACAAAAAAAAAAGAAAAGCACACCACCAAAAACTCAAAGCAACCCGTTCAAACCCGAAACCGCACGCCGCACATGAGTCTTATTTGCATCATCACGCGCATAATAGACCAAACCGCGCACACCCCTTTTCATATCTCTTATTCCTCTCAAACGAAAATCCACCCCCTCTCAAGCAAACTTTTGATAAAAGAATAAGATTACAGAGTAAGTATATATACTAAGAGAAGAGAAAGAAAAATAGAGAATAGTTGAAAAAGAGATTGATCGTCTCACCGCATCTATAAGAGATCCAGTGGTGGACTGCACCACCGCGACTGGGACGTCGCGTTCTCCACTCGCTCGGGCTTCCCTCTGACATTACGCCAGGGGCTTCTCTCGCGTGTGTACACACCCCGCCAGTTCTCCTGCGCGCCACTCTCTCTCTCTCTCTCTCCCAACTAATACTTACTCGGATGCTGGGCGCTCTATCGGACCACTATTGATCGAAGAGAAAAGAACAGAGAGGGAGGGAATGTATGTAGTGCGTGTGTGTATGTATATATAGCTATGCCTACGTACGGGAGATTTTATGCTACTGGGGGGTGAGATGTGGGGGTTGTTGTTTGGACCGTTGGGAAAGGGGTGGATTTTTTTTTACAATCTGTTCGATATTTATTGTATCATACGATTTTTATAATGCTAATCTAATTACTGCCTTTTGCTGGTTTATTTTTGAAAATTTATGTAAAATGCAATATTTCGATTATAGCTAATATATTTTAAGCGGCGCGGAGAGTGAGAGACGTAGATGAAATAAATGAGAATGCTACAGTTTGCGTTTAATAATGTTTTATTAAGAAACTCTTTCAAGGCGTATTAATAACAAAATTTTATTAAGAAGTATGCTCTGTAAATCTGCAAACGATGGGAATTATTTGAAAATTTTCGTCGATTGCTTCGTAATATGTGTAGGATATACATGTATTTCAATGGACATCTATTGAATGTGTATTTTTTTTTTCTTTTTTTTCGAGAATTAATCGGCGATTACTATTTGGAAGACAAAAATGGTAACTATGTAATGATGATAACTGTACACATATAGACGTTATAGTATAATGCAATCGACAAACTTGACTCTTATGTGGTGTTTTAAAAATAAGAAAATGTTTATTGCATATCCGTTATTAATTCAACGCCTACGTCAGTCGCACGACAAAAACTGTCGCTATAAAATTGCTCTTAATCATTGTAACATGAAACTTATAGATTTTAAGCTTTGAAACGAAATTCTTACACAATCTTAGCATGCTTCTTTGGATTTACTTATGTCAAGATAATATGCGTTTGAGACTTTACAATTTAACGTTTATTCCCCTTCCTCAAGCTAAATAGTTATAACCATTGATGCGATACTTTTTTTTATATAAATTCTGTCGATAAAAAGTGTATGTAGCTAAGAAAATCGTTCAAGCTAAATAGAAGTAAAATCTCCAGCACCAACAAACTTTCAGGTTTCTCCCCTAATATTACCGTGCGTAAGAAAATATTGTCTAAGATCCTCTCCTGCTTTTCGAACAAATCGTTTCATTGTAAATATAAATTTAACGTTCTGTCATGAAATAAAATATAAACTTCTAGTTAAAAACCATCGTAAGTATATAGAATTCTATTAAAACGCATCTTAATTTGACACAATATACGACATAACCTTTAATTTATCCAAACATATACATTTATATATAATATATCTTTATCTGTCTCAAAAATTAGGTTTCATAATTAGTTTAAACCCATCGTATTGATTTATACAACATCTATCGAAACCAGCCCTTCGTATGCATGAATAATTGCGTATTCACAGATTATGGAATGAACAGACACGCGTCAATTATTACAACTATGTACAATATTCGGAATATTTCTCTAAGAGCTTCCGCGCTTCACCTTGAGCCCGAGTTTCCTCGTCAGTGTTAACAGGAATTTCCTCTAGTCGACTGAGCCATGAGACGCCCTCCTGGTATTTGCCCACGGCGATATAACTTTTACCCAGCAGAAGCGTATTTTCATGGTGAGGTTTTTGCGACAATTTCTCCGCGGTTTCGAAATGTGGAATCGCGTCTTCGTAAGTTGCACTTGGAACTTCACCAAACAAAGTTGATGCAACCTGTAAATGAATAATTATTTTATGCTTTAAGTGAATAATATAAAATTATTAATTTTAAACAGATTTTACACAATCGAAAAACTTACTTTTCTTTCTATCCAACTAAGTTCTGATACTTCGAATTTAAACCTTCCCATGAGATGATGTAAGAAGCTGTCGTGTGGATTTATTTCAAGGGCTTTCTCTACATATTCCTTGAAGAGATAACCATTTTCGATTTTACCCTTTGTTGGTAAAAATTTGCTTTTTACACCAACAAGAATGGCATACCATTTATACAAATTACCATGACGCACATGCAATAAATGTTCACAGGCGTCACAACCTAAAAATTGAATTTTGTCAGTACCCAAAAATTCATTTTATTTAAATTAAAGTAAATATTTTTCACTTCAGTTTTTTAATTACCTTCAAAAATGTATTCCTTTTGTCTTTCAGAATCATTAACCTGAACAGAACAATGATAGCATGATCTAGCAAACCTCCATACAATCTCTACATCATCTGGATGTTCCTTTACTAAGGTCTTCAGTTTGTGGTATATGACTGAATGCAAACTGTTATCTTCACTATCCTTGTCAAGATTCAACAGTTCTGAATTCTCACTTATTGTTCCTTCAGATGTCCTATAGCACTAAACATATAATCTCGGTCTTTTTACGCTAGAACTTTTGTTCGCATAGCTCTCTGTAATTATGAATTGCTACAAAGACTACCACAAATTACAAGCCATAAAATACTCATTACACATTTTGGACTTTAAAAATAAAATGAAAATAAAAAATATTCCTTTATGTAAGTTCACGTTGTTTATATATTGTACACAACAATATTTAGACATGTAACATCAACTTTAAGTTAAAAGATAGGTAAGATCTAAGCCAAAACACACAAAGCAATTCAAAATCCAGCAGAGGTACAAACAATGATAATAAAGTGTTTACTAACCCATTTTCTATATCAAGCTCATCATCTGAACAATCAAAGAATTCTTCGTCTCCTATATCGGTACCAGCAGTTGAATAAGTATCTATGTCCACATCTTCTGTTCCTGTATAAGTATTGTCATTTGAGTAAACTTGTCTTTTTATCAATCGCCTTTTCCTGCTCTTCTGTAGATTTGCCTGCTGTGCCCTGTAATCAAAATATAACATAAAGATTTGTTTGCAGTAGCTGAAAAAATAATATGTACTCCTGTTTAGCAAAAAAAATATGATTCATACATTTCTTATCAAACAATTTTTTATTAATACATTTTTATCTTGAATATACAAATGATTTTCAATTATTAATATATGTTATACTTATTAGAGACACATGTATATTAATAATGAATGAATTTACTTTAAAAATTGTAATTTTTATTTTCAAATTACTCAACATTCTAAAATAAATTTCTCAATAATTCAAATATTATGTATACAGTATAATGTCATTACCTTAATTCTTCTAATTCTGCTTTTAGCTCTGCAACTTTTCGATTTACTCTGTCTATATTGCTGTTCATAGCCGAGTGTTGCTGCCTTTCCATTACTCTATTGTAAATAAAGACAGTGGCCACACTGATGACCCCAATGGTAGCGCCCACAGCGGCAGCAATAAGATTTGAATTTTGTATTGTACTCATTGTGCTGTAAATAAAAACATTGCTCATAAATATTCCATGTAAAGTAAAAGAAGATGTGGGCCTTTAATAATTCAAAATGTTTTTACTGTATCTTATCAGGGCCGTATTAAAATTGATGAAGTTAACAAGCATAAATTGCTCAAAATTATAATGGAATAGAATGTTTGA
Source organism: Cecidostiba fungosa (assembly GCA_900474305.1). Classification (NCBI taxonomy): domain Eukaryota; kingdom Metazoa; phylum Arthropoda; class Insecta; order Hymenoptera; family Pteromalidae; genus Cecidostiba; species Cecidostiba fungosa. Next base: position 17,969 of record UCOJ01000291.1, on the reverse strand, counting down.
ATGTGATATCACTTAAAATTATATTTTTAGATTTTCACAGAAACTGTGTATTGTCTTAATTTTTTAATTTTTGTGCATTATTTTATTCAACCAGTTACGTAAATCATTTAAATTCGTACATGTCATCTGCTAAACATTATTTATAATGTAACATTGATTTGTCAATTAATATATCATTTAAAAGGCTATAACTTATACAAAATTTAGAAGCATGGATTAGCTATTCTACAAAACTATAATAGCCAAAGGAAAAAATGCAAGTTAAATTTGTCATTCAGACAAAAGTGATGAATAATGTATGAAGCTCTATACATATACATACATACGACCACTTCGTTTTTTCTCTGCCATACCTGCTACCTTGAACAAGCAACTCAAACACTCTGTGCAAAAATTATCGCCAATGCATGAAAGACCCAAATCCACTTCTGTGACAAGATAACACTCACCTTTCGTGTATATGCAGCAGCGTATACTTGTCAATTTAAACTTCTTTCTTCTAATACAAAAAACGAAAAGGACTTTGAGAAGCAATGACGAAATTCGAACAGCAGCGGTCGAAATTGAGGATATCCAACTAGAAAGGTGAAAGGGCCTTGTCTACGTCTCCGGCATTTTTTCGACTGCTCAACATTGATGCTCCGGACACGTACATTTACTGTAATCTCTCGTTAAATTCGTTGATTAGCATCGGAAATCGCCGGCGTCGGGCGTCGTTCTCTCTCTCTCTCTTCTCCCTCGACGGGTTATCGAACGCCGCACACAATTGATAAGCACGACACGCCAGCACGTGGGGAGAAGGCCGCAGATAACCAAGGATTTTATCAATTATAGTATATGTGATCCAAAAATTGCAGCGGCATGTCACCGACGATGTCCCAAAGTCTTTGCTAGAACCTTTAGCTCCGGCTGATGCTGCATTCTCCACGGGACTGGCGCCGAACTGAAGTGAAGAGCTGCAACGATGAACGATGATGCAGCTGCAGTAGAGGAGACTCGCTTTTCTTTACCCTTGTATCGCGACCCCGTTTTTTTTTCCTCGAAAGTCAGCCGAAACACATACTTACACGTAGCGCCGCGAGCTCTCTCTCTCTTTCACTCACGCACACGACTTTGTTTTTTGTCTCTTTCTCGCTATAAGTCTGATATATATAGGTATGTTATATGCAGACGCGAGTTGTAAAAATACTGACAGTCATCAAACTGTGTACTTACTGCCTATATATAAATAAGTCGGTGAGAGACTGAAGTGCGGATGTGTATGTACGCAGTGCGCCGAAACTGCCGACCTAACCTAAGCTTGTTAAGAGAGAAGGAGAAAACCACCTACTTAGTGGTCTCGTTGGTTAATCGAGTCTATACGATTTGGATTATAAATGAATGCGAATTCTAGGAATAAGAACGTATTAATTAAGTGTTGTGGGTATATATATATATATATTAGCCGTAACCTTCATTCACTTAGAATGAATTGGCTGCGATTAGCGGTTTAGACTGATCTATACTTATACCTTTTCGGTGATGATTACCGGCAAACGGAAAATGATGATGTAGTTATAATAATTGGCTATTTAAGGACCTTTTAATGCGTAATTTTTAAATTTCCAAATATTAATGGTACATTGAAATCACCATGATTCCTGATTTTCGAAAGACTGCATCAAAATAAACATATAGCTTCAGTTCATACACTATATTCAGAGAATTTTTATATTTTTGAAAAAAAAAAATGTTTGGTAAACTTTCTGGTGCACAGTCTTTAAAATATTAAAGTACAATAATGACAAAATCAATAAAAACTATACAAAAATTCAAGAAATAAAATTTAGTTTTTTAAATAATTTTTCAAATTTGCCGCCACCAATAGCAGACGATTTTCATTCCATGAAAATCAGACCGCAGATTTTGTGAATTGATCTTGTAGTCAGCTGATCGACCGACACTATGAAAGCTTTTTGTAATGGCAGAACAAGGCAAAAATATGGTTGGAAACGCCGTGCAGCCGCGTGAAAATGAAGATGAGGACATGGAGAACGGCGACGGGGAGCTGGACGATATCGAGGAAGTCAACGAGGAAGGTTAGAGCTTTGAAAAATATATTTTCGACTTATGTCACCGGCTCATTCATTGAAATTTTGACAATCAAAGTTGTCATTGTTTATACTGGGCGTTGACAGTTCCCGTGAAAATACAATTGTCACGTTATTTTTTCACGTTTTTGTAAAATACGTGCTAATTGGGAAGTCGTGTTCTTCTTTTGTAATTAACATTGATTTTAGATCTAAAACTGGCCCAAAACCCTTCAGTTAGTGTCTTATCACCCACATCTATCTTAATTGTTTATTTTTGCTGCTTTTGTCATTTTTATCAAATGTTTGAATAATATGTACATATTCTAATAATAAAACTAATAGTAAAATATTATTGACAAAGATGATATTTCTTATTCTAGAATTTAAATCGCTGAATGATCAAATAGATCAACTAAATGCAGTATTGGACAGCTTAGAGTCAAAGAATGATAACATTCATGCAGAATTGGTTGAGCTGTTAAAATCAAATAAAGAAGCCAGGAAGCAATTTCAGGAATCTCAGGAAAACCAAATACAAGCAAAGGACGAAGCAAAACCTTAATTAATGTTAATTATAAAATATATTTATATAAAATATCTGTATTATTTGTTAAGATATCATTATCTAGATGATGATGGTAGAATATCCATGTAAAAATGCATATACAACCAAGTCTGTGAAACAAAGAGTACTAAATATAGGTAATGGCTGAAACTAAGTTGGAAGTTACATTCCTAACTGTGAAATTTGTACAAAGAAAAGAGTTAAAAATGGTTATGAATATAAAACATAAAAAAGTGATCAATAAACTTCTGTTATAAAAGTACTCGACTGTTTTTTGTGTTTGGATTAGCAGCATAGATTAAGAGGTCTTTAAAAGTTTCAAAATCCAAATCTTGAATAATGTGTACATTTGGTTCATTTGATATGAGATGATCAATTACAACTTGCCCTCTTGTTTTTAGACCACTAAGTTCTATATCAACATGGTGTAACACTACATCCTTGGCAATGTCTGGTCTGAGTAAAACACCAGCTACAAATGCATCACAAGGTATATAATTCCATGTTCGCTTTTCATTAGTATTGTAAATACCACCATCAATTGCATTAATAAACTCTATAATGGGAGTATCTATTTTCCCAAATACGTTATCTCTCCATTCCTAGATAAATAAAATAATATTATTATCTCATAAAAATTGTGTCTTGTTAAATCTATAACTTACATGAGTAATATTTGATTTCATACATGTTTCCCATGGCAATAACCACATTTTCTTTGCTGCAAAACTCATAACTATATGCACACTTTCTGGATCAGCATAAAAGTTAAATTCTGCTTGTGATGTTATATTGCCAATGGCTAAAACAATAGGCATTATTGAAATTTCGTTATTAAAAATTGAATAAATAAAAAAAAATTATAATGAAATGAATATTATATTTACCAGATAGATTCCCACCCATAATTAAATATTTTTTAACATTATTTGCAAAATCTGGATACATTTTCATAGTGAGAGCAATATTTGTTAAAGGTCCAAGACCAAGCACTGTTATTTCTCCTGCAAAATAAAAAAAAAGTTAAAATAATATTGTAAAAAATATTAAAAACAGGATGAAAAAGGATATATGAATACCAGGATATTGAGATGTTATCCTATGCAATGCGCATACGGCATGTTCATCTTTGAGTTTACTAATATCAGGCTTATCAGTATAAACATCACCAAATCCATCGGAGCCATGAAATCCATGACTTGCAGCTATCCGTGCATTTTCTGTTGATAATAGTGCGGAATCTGCTCCTTTATGCACTGGAATCTTTAAATTTTTGAAAATTAAACTAAATTTAATAAGATAAAGATAAAATATTATAAATAATTATTTTTAACTTACATCTACAGCATCGCAAACATGTAGAGTTCTGAAGACATTGTTTACTACATTATCAACATACGTGTTACCGGTAACGCAAGTAATTGCCATTATTTCTATTCTCTTTTGTTTATGAGCTGCTATCAACATTGTCAAAGCTAAGGCGTCGTCAGTTCCAGCATCACAGTCAACTATAATTTTTTGACACTCCATTTCTATAAACACTTGTTTTAGAAAAGTCTCAATTGATTTCTTTATTGTTACAAATCACACGATAATATCACTATGACCTGTGAATGTTAAATAAAACGCATTTACTAAATCTATATAGCTACTATTATATATTTTTCTAAGAATTATGTAAAAGGACACAGGGCATAAGTATATAACCTACCACTACAGTACGAAGAACTGTCAATTATACAATTTATATTTCCCTTTTAAATTTAGATTATTTTACAACAGCAAAAACATTTGTAAAGAAACTTAAAAAACTTACAATTTATTTAGCTGATACTCTCGCATATGCACCGTCTTACGAAGCATATCAGAAGGTATTATATTAAGTGCACTCGTCGTCAAATATCAACCTTATCTTATTATGAGCTGCCCAACATGTTGCGAGTCGTCTGCTACACAAGCGTAAACAAATTTTGTTTCGGAGCAGTATCCTACATATGTACATATGTCTCAGCTGATTTTTTTTACTTCATCAAGTAAGCCGCAACATATGTACATACATTATAACGGCATTCGATATTATTTTAATAAATAAGAGCTATATCAATAATAATATTGCGTAAAAGTATAGGATATGCACAGATAAAAGAAAAATTGAATTAAATTGTGTTATAGTGTAATAATAAAAAGAATCAGATATAAATAAAAATTGCAATTTAAATTATAATTCAAATCGACAAATAAATACATAACGTTTATATTAGGGGTATATATACGCGACTATGAATCATGAGCACTGATGTTTAAAAGAAAAATTTTGCCGCCAATGCAAAAGTTCGGTGACATATCCCTCGACGTCAGCTGTAGAACATACATCGCAATATAGGTATACATGGCATATACAACCACAATCCACATACGCATGCACGATACGACAGCGCTCTTTCACCACCTGATAGGGGTCGATTTCATTTCCCCCGTACACCTAATGTGTAACCCAATGCAAGGCGCGTTGCGGCGGAAAAAAGATGTCAATCTAAGTATAAAAACAGAGACTCGTCATCGCCGCAAAGACACGTAAATCCGATAGTGTCTTTTCAGCAGAACGTGAGCGACTTTTTCACCTGGTCATGGGCCGAATACGAGTCGACAAGACGACTTTCGGCTAGTGGAGAGGACATCGTCGTCCTGCGCAGGATCTCGTGCGGGGTCACCCTCGCGACTTGTGTGTGTTATTTTTCCCTCCCGAAAGCTCGTCTTGCAAAAATGGACGAAGCTAAATATCTCAAAAGGTAAGTTATGTTATTACGTTATGTTTGTTTGGTTAACGAGAAAGTTTCTTTGAAGGAATTATGCTTGCCGGGGTTTTGGTAGGAAAGAAGGGTTGTTGGTTAATTCGTTGTTGTTTATTGATCGGTCGGTTGCAGGGATAACCTATAACACTTGCAGAGTATTTATTTCTCCAGGCATTATTTTTTGAGCTTTTATGGGGAGTACAGTTATGAACTGTAGATTTTGATACTGTTATTTGAACGATGGAATGCATAGGTTTTATTGATTACTATACGCGATTTCACGGTTAATTATATGGTTTGATGACATTGCTCCAAATTGTCTAATTGCTCCAAAATAGGAACAAATTTATTTTATGATAGTAAACATGATGAAGTAAGTTTTAACTTGCGTATTGAATAATGTTGATTGAATCCACGATTTTTACAAATAATAACATTTGAAATAAATAACATTTGAATAATAAAGTTAAGTTATTTAAGTACATCACTGTCATTTTATTGATCTGGAAAGTTCTAAATAGGAGTATTAATTAGTAGTTTATACTCTTCTTGATTACTTTGTAGAATATATGATTCATCAAGTTCATAAGTTTTATTTTTAATTATCAACAGAATATTTGAATATTATGTTTTATTGAATTCTGAATTTGTAAAATATATAATATTGTGCAATATATTGATACATGTAGTACAAGTCTTGGAAACATTAATTTTATTCATATTTGAACTTTGATTTTAGAAAAATAAGATCTGGAAATCTTGATGTGCATCCTACCGAAAAAGCTCTCGTTGTAAATTATGATGTTGAAGCTCTTATCTTGGGTGAGCTTGGAGACCCAATGTTGGGAGACCGTAAGGTAAAGTAGTTTTTACAATATAATAATATGAGTTTTTGTTATCATAAAAGTTTTAATCAGTATATGTTTTCCATTTGTTCAGGAGTGCCAGAAGATTATTAGACTTAAAAGCCTTAATGCCGATACAAACGTAACACTACTAGCTAAGGAAGTCATAGATAAATGCTCACTTATTCATGAGTCAAAACTACATGAAGTGGAACAATTAATTTACTACCTGCAGAATCGTAAAAATACTAGTGAAGGTATTGATCAGACTGCTAATTTCTTTTTTTATACTATTTCAACTGCTGAGATTTGAACAAAGCTGTATGTTTTATGTAAATAATTAATTTTATAGATTTTGAAAATGATAGTCAACCACCAAGGCCAGTTTCATCAATCAGTACAGAAAGTGGGGATTCTGAACGAGCTGTCATTAGCAGTATTGACAGTTATATGGAGTTACTATACGATGAAATACCAGACAAAATAAAAGGATCTTCATTAATTTTGCAATTAGCAAGGGTACCGGATAATTTACAAGAGTTAACTAAAAATGGTAATAATTTAACTTGTCTAAAAGAAATTATCTTTACAAAATTTAACTTCTTTTTTTTTGTATATTTGTTTCAGAATCACTTCTTAGTGTTTTAGCAAGAGTTTTAAGAGAAGACTGGAGGAAAAGCATTGAACTTTCAATAAATATTATATATATATTCTTTTGCTTTTCCACTTATAGCCAGTTCCATAATGTTGTTTTAGAATGCAGGGTAATAACTTTTGTCTTTTATTTTTTCCAATGAAAAAGTTATGTGATTTATTTTATCAATTTAAATTTGTTTGTATTTAATAATAGATTGGTTCACTTTGTATGGAGATCATAGACTATGAACTTATGCGATATGATCAGTGGAAAGATGACCTAGAAAAGCATAGAAGATATTTTGAAAACACTACTGGTCTGTGTTTGCTTCCTGTCATGGGTGCAGATGGCTCCGACAAGAAAATAAAAATAATGGACGACATATGGAGTGCTGATGGTCCACTTGACCTGCAAATGAAAAAGCGATCTATTGATGGCTCTTTGAATGTACCAAAGGAGGAGATTGATAGATTGAAGGATGATCTCGAGAAAAGTCGTAAAAAATTTAAAAATTTAACCAAGAAACAAGAACAATTGTTGAAAGGTATAAAAATTATAAAAATGAATATTTAAATTAATTATGTCTCATGAACATACAAGAGTAAATTTTTATATTTCTAGTTGCTTTTTATTTACTTCTTAACATTGCGGAAAACACGGAAGTGGAAAAGAAAATAAGAAAGAAGAATGTGATAGGGATGCTTTTGAAGACTTTAGATAGGACAAACACTGATCTCTTAATTTTAGTTGTAACTTTTTTAAAGAAACTATCTATTTTTAGAGAGAACAAAGACGTAATGGTAGGTTTTACACAAAACATGCTTATTCCTAATTAACTAATGTAATTAACTCATTAAAGAATCGAATTCTGTTAATAGGCAGAGGGAAACATTATCGAAAAATTACCAAAACTACTTCACAATACTAATCCAGATCTTGTCTCTAGTACTTTAAAACTATTATTTAACTTATCTTTTGACACAAAACTGAGAGGAAAAATGATCAGAGTCGGCCTTTTACCAAAATTAATAAAATTACTAACTCAAGATGATGTAAATAGATCAACTATTTTAGGATTATTATACCATGCCAGTATGGATGATAAAGTTAAAGCAATGTTTACAAATACTGAATGCATTCCTTTGGTAAGTCTATTAATTATATAACAATTAAATAAATGAGTTTGAATGTTTTTTATTACATTGATTCCAATGTTCTCTAGATGATGGACATGTTGTTAGAATCTGATGATGAACAAATGACGCCTGAGTTAATAGCACTGTGTGTTAATCTTGCCACAAATAATAAGAATGCTGAATTAATGGTTCAAAATAATCGATTACAAGGTTTAGTTGAGAAAGCGTTTAAGAATCAAAATGCAGTATTAATGAAAATAGTTAGAAACATTTCACAACATGAGTCAACAAAAGAAAACTTTGTTGTAAGTACCACAAGGCATCAAATTATCATTATTAATTAAACAAAATTATTTTTTATGAAAAATGTAATAGTTTCGTATTTATCTTATAGGAATTCGTAGGCGATTTTGCAATGGCTTTGACACAATCCGATTCTGAAGAGTTTGTCTTGGAAATTGTAGGAGTCATGGGAAATTTATCATTGCCTGATTTAGACTATTCACAAATCCTCCAGAGATGTAATCTTATTCCATGGATACGAAATACTCTTGTTCCAGGTGATTAACAATTATAAGATCATCTATTTTAAATACAAAACTGTTTTAGAAATAGCATGATGTATACTACTTTGAACTGATTGTAGGTAAAGCCCAAGATGATTTGGTGCTTGAAGCTGTGATATTCTTAGGTACAGCTGCAGCTGATGAAGATTGTGCTCAAGTGATGTGTAAAGCAGACATGCTTCTATCTTTAATAGAATTATTGAAAGGTTTGGTTGTTTATAAACTATGCGTTTTTTCTTTAAACGACATTTTGTATAATATCATTAATCATTCGAATTTTTTTTTATAAAACTTAAATTTTCCTTTAAATTATCAGCTAAGCAAGAAGATGACGAAATGGTTTTGCAAATAATCTACGTTTTTTATCAAGTATCTAAACATGATTCAACGAGGGAATATTTGATTCGCGAGACTGGTAATGGTAATTGCTGATTTCTGCTTTCTATGTATATTTTTTAACTTATATTTGGGAATTGTGTACAAGTGTTGTTGGATGTTTTTTTGTCACGCTTATGTATTTGTGAACAATTCTATATATTTAATTAGAAATCATTGTCTATTCTAAGTGTTCAATACAAATCTTTGATGATTAATTATAATTTAATTTTTTAGAGGCTCCAGGTTATTTAATTGATCTTATGCACGATAAGAATCCAGCCATTCGAAAAGTCTGTGACGCATGTTTGGATGTGATTGCAGTGAGTTTTTTCTACCTTTCTTGAAATTTTTCCGAATAAGACTATATTTTTACGTAATGCTTTATTTTTTAGCTTTGTGATGAAGATTGGGCAGCGAGAATAAAGGTTGAAAAGTTCCGATCTCATAATCAACAATGGTTAGATATGGTTGAATCGATAAACGTTGATACTATGGCCACGAGTTTACCCCCTCCGGAAGAAGAAGATGACGACAGTCTTGGAGTATTCACTAGCGGAGATTTGTTAAAACATACCGTCTTATTTCCATCAGGTACAAATAATATAACATTGCGGTATGCAGTCTTCTAAATTACAACAAATAATAACAAAACATTATTTGCTTCGTTTTATTCAGGTAGCAATACGAGATTGAATTTTGACGAAGGGGAGTCATCGACTAAGGCTTCCACTGACTCGATGGAAACTATAAGCCGACCCGTGAGTCGGTAAGTCTATTAGTATTCAAGAAAATATTTAAAAATTCGTGTTAAAAATAGAGTTTAACAACTAATTTTTATTTCAGCTATAGCAGAGATTTAGACGAGATTTGTGAACTAATGGCATCCTCAAAGTCGCGCCTTTCCATGGGCTCTGGTATAGAAGATTTGTATCACAGTTCAAAGCTTAAATTTGATACCGATACTTCGCATATAGTGATTTGAAGACTTGCCATTACTTTTCTGTCCTAGCAAATGGTTGGACGGCTTAAGTTCCATTTGCCGTCGAGAATTTTCATATAAGATTTAAGAATATTTATTGAATAACTAGTCACTGGGCCTTGTTAATTCGAACTATCTTTAAGAATATTGCGCTCAAGAATAAAAGAACAACAGCTAATACTCAGCGATGAAGGAAGCCGAAAAAAAACAAGTTTTGCACGCATCTTGAAGAGGAATAGAAGAAACCTAAGCATTCCAGCACTTTTTTAGATAGCCTTCGATGAAGTTAGGATCAATTAAACTACGTAGCGCATTTTGTTAACTTTTTTTATAATGTTTTAGCTTGATTAAGCACTATTGTGCAATATTTATTAATAATGAAGGGTGACAATCCAAAAATAAGTATTTTTAAATAACTCAATGCAAGCTGTTAAATTATGATTATATACGTTCTTTCGGAATGTCACTCATAAAGTTATATTAGAAAATAAGAAAAAAAACGCTCGAATTCCAAAGTATTGAAAAATCTTTATTCTTAACACAGCCACAGAGAAAATAGGTGAATGATTTTTCGTATGATTATAAGAGATTACATACTGCGTGTGTATGTAACCATTCTTGTATTTTTGATTCTATAATTATGTACACGTACAAAATACAAAGTTCTAGATAAAAAAAACAAGAGAAATCTGAAGATTATCATTGCGTGATTTTTGGCTTGTTGTTTGAGCTTAAACTCTTTCGTAAAATATATCCGTCGTCACGAGGACGCAGTACGATTGTGTAACTATTGTCTCCATCCGTGTAGAAATTGTGTTCCTTCAGACCCCAGCTCACGGGACTGTCGGCAAATCCCTGCACGTCCAAGCTGCACCACGGCAACGTCTCACTATTCGTAGTTGTATATTCCCTCAGAGTATTGAAAATTTTCTCAATCTTCTGACGCGTAAAGAAGCCCGTGAATTGCAGGTACTGAACTTGCCCGACCTCCATCTTCGGATTTGAATTCTTGTAGGAAGACACGTATTCGGCCTCCCTGCCCTCGTTTACCCTGAAGCAACATTTTTACATGTATGTAAGACATTTATTTTTGTTTTGTTTTATATGTAAATTACTTTGAGGAAGTCTAGAAATACGCGTAATTCAAATAAATTAATGTTTTCATCAATTAATGACAAAATTAATAATAAAAAATTGATACTAAAATAATTTAATAAGGCAGAAATAATAGGAAGCATAATTTTTAAAACATGTGTTTAGAAGAATCAGTAAAAAACTTAATACATTTCTTAATTTCTTTAATGCTTTGATGACATGATTGTCTTCCTCTTTGAAAGTAGAGCGCACTTTTTACTTCTTATGAGAAAATTAATGTCAATTGAGTCATCAACCCATCAGAACGTCAAGGAACTTTTTTAGTTTTCAATCAATAATTTACTTAATTGACCTATAGATCAGATATCGTTAAAAATTATTTTACAAAATTTTGTAGTTATCATTGAATCACTTACAAGTTGCCGCCAATACTGAAAATTCCAAGCCACTCGAAAAACTCGTCACGATCAAAATTGTCTTCAAGTAGTGGAATGTCTAGTGTGTATTCGACTCGTTGGATCATCTGCTGATGGCAAGCGGAAACAACGTATCCGCGTTTCTGAAACCACGCCGCTACTGAAGATGGACACAGTTTTTCTTCTATGAAAATTCATACAAATCTGTTTAATTGTTTGATCTTTAACGCTATATTCAATTTAATTAATAAGGTACACTGTACTGATTTTTCTTATGTGAACAACATTTAATTTATAAACATACAGTGCAGTCTACCTTAAGAATAAAATTTACCTGGTGGTTCCCATGCTACAATGACATTAAACGTTAGATCGAGCAGCTTATCCAGACTGTTATGAATCCTTTCATAGTATTTCTTGCCAGGGGTTAATTTTTCTTCTTTCAAATCGATTGTCACGACTTGCGAGAGACCGGTGAAAAAAGAAATGTCGAACATAAAAAAATGCTTAAAAAAAGGTCTACTCTGGAGAGTACATAAACTGTTAAAAGAAAAATATTAAAAAAATAAATAAATAAAATGTGTGAATCGTCTATGTAGAAAATCTCCATAAAAAACAATTAAAAGAAAAATATTTTAAGTGTCTCTGCAAGTTATATTGCTTATATTATCGATGTACGTTATATACTTTTTTGTAGTACAAGTTAGACTAGTTTTCACGAAAAAATTCTTGCAAAAATAATTTTGCGATTATTATAATCTTTAGAAAAAGTCTTCTAAATATACGCTTATATTCCCTCGTCGAAAACTACGTTATACAAAGCGTCTAAATACGACTCGATCACGATTAGAAAAAACTGGTGTTATATCAAAAATTGCTCGCAAAACTCGACTGGTGTTGTTGTTTCTATCTAAACCCGGCGGGCGAGAACAAAAAAAGAATCTAATTGCTCTGTCGAAAATAAGAGGCCACCCTTCACGCGAGGGACAGTGTCGGGCTGGTGTCCAGATCGACGTTGTTAACTCTCAGTTGTTCCCTGAAGGCATCTAACTCCTGAGGTGAAATACCATCCCAGCTTTCAAGCTCCGAAAGTCTTCTGAGATTCTCGCAATTCTGCATAAGCAAATGTACACTAGCCATGGAGAGATCAGTGCTATACAGAATCTTTAATTCCTCGAGCTTCTTCATCCTGTTCTTGGTGAAGACTCGGCAGATGGTGGCGTCGCCGATGCCGGTAGAGGACCCCAGGTGAATAGACTTGACGTTGATGCAATGCGATAGAATGAATTCGAGGTGCGCGTCCGCACAGTCGACGACACACTTGAGTCTCTCGAGGTGTTTGAAAGGCGGCACCTGGAGCTTGCGATGTCTCGTCGAGGCGACGGCCAGGAACTCACAGTTGTAGAAGACTAAGCTACGCAGGTTCGGGCAGAACTGACTGATGTACACCAGTGCGCTGAGATCAATCTCCCCGACGTGCTCCAAGTGAAGACTGACAATGTTACAACCGATGATCTCGAGTAAAAGCTGGACTCCGTTAGCGTAGAAGTCACAGGAGAGAAGCTTCAGTTCCTTGAGTTCAGTCAATGACGCTAAGATGGCCAGATCCTCTATCCTCTCGTCCCTCATCATTGACAGGCTACTGATACAGGGACACATCTCCACGAGCAGATAGAGCTGCTGCGTGCTCATATTCCGGCACTCGAACGACCTCAGCTGAAAGGGCTTGTCGAAGTTGTCGACGCTATGTTGAATGTACTCCAAGGCTATTCCCAACTCGTCGTACCTGCCTATGTCCTCGAGGCACGAGTGGTTCAGCAGAAGGTTCGCATATCCCGGCACCGAGACTGAGGTACTCAGCAACTTGATCTCCCTGAGCTGTTGGCACTTGAGCAGCGACGAGATACTGCGGTCGGTGACTGACCTGGAGGCGGTGACGTCGAGCTTCTGGAGCTTAGGGCAGTTCTGACACACAGCCGCGAGAACGTTATCCGTACAGTCGAAGCACAGCGTGAAAGAGGTCAGATTCTTCATGTTACTTATTGCATTGACTATGATCTTCTCTATATCCGACGTTTTCCATCCAACCGATCCAGATCCGAGATCCAGTACCTCCAAGCCAGTCATGTCCACGAGTGAATCGTACAAAGCGTGTCGCATGATTTTCGGCCAGGCGCTGAACTCTATACGCTTGAGATTCGGATGCACGATTACCCTGGTCAGATTCACAGCCACGTTGATTTCCGATATGAACGTGGTCGACCTGTCGGTATAGGCGCTCTTGATCTCATTGATCAGATTCCTTATAGCCCTTAAAATTTCCAGAGCCATTCTGTCGTAGAGGTGCCATGGCACGTTGATACACAGGTGCTGTCTCATTGACAGTAGCAAAGTGCAGAGGTAGGCATGTCCCTTTTTGGAGTCGAGAGCGGTGAGCACGGTTATCGGCCTGACTATCTGCTTGCCGAAGGCAGTCACGAACTCGCTCACGGACCTGAGGGCCAGGTCTCGCAGCGAAGGTACTTGATGCTTTTTAGGCATTTCTCGAAGAGACAGAGCGCTGGTTTTTGTCGTTACATCTAGGCTGTCGCGGTGAGGAACTTACCGTAGCGCGAGGGATTTTCGCGCTCGAAGTAACTGGGTTTGCCCTCGAGGCCGAGTCTCTGGTAGCTTTCACGGACGAGGCTAAGCAGCAGGTGGCCAGTGGGTAGTATGGCAGCCGAGTTTTCCACGTCGATTCGCTTCTCTATGGCTAGGAGATTCAGCTCACCTGGAATGGATTTAATATTTTTTAGAATTTTGAAATTTAAGCAGGTTAATTTACATGATTAAGTGAGTTCTGTTCTTAATTTCATCTCAGATGAATGAGTCGTGAAAAACTGTTTTTTTAGTGATACACTAAGCAATCATTTTGAGATCATCAGGAGAACTCTGAGTCATAATCTTCTACAATGTTCACTTTGCAAAATCATTGACTAGCTTGTAATTATAAACAAAGATGCAGAACAGAATTAATTGTTTAATATCATAAAAAAATATTTCATAATTGTATTTTGGCTGCATCATTCATGTGAATTATAGATCTCTTAGCTTGTCTAAATTTTTTCTAAACAGCAAAAAGTTAATCAAATAAAAGTAAAAATTAAAATCAAAGAAAATTTGCAGCTATTAATTTTTGGATCAGTATGTTTAACATATATTTTATTTCAATTAAAATTTCAATGAAATTGAAAAGCACATAAAGGCAAATGTATATACCTTGAATCTAACTCTAGAATTTAAAACAGTAGTTTAAGAATTGATGACTATAAATAGACAAAATAGCGAACAAATAAAAAAAACAAACCTTTCTTGACAAATGACTCAATGAATTCTTTGTTAAGCAACTCAACAGCACGTAGACCATCAACTCGATAGTAATCGCTGTCTTCTAAAATGTTTTCCTTAAAACTTTCCGGAATGCTGCTTGTGTTAGGAAGCACCACAGACACCTGGCCATTGTCCAAAAAGATTACGAAATTACATAAATATACTCTAGATGTATAGAACTTTCTTCTTACGTTAAACAATTAAATAATTTTGTTGAACAAACATTGTCTCAACTTTCATACAAATTTTATGGGATACTGCATGGTAACTCTAATAAGAAAGGTTTTTGAAATCTCTTGGTTCATGCTTGTTGATACTTTTTATGTAACACTGTTCACACGCATACAATTTAAAATTTCTACAAGCAGCAAACTTCTGCAGCAAGGTCGATTTAAATGTTGCATTTAAACTTGAAATATTCAAAAATAAATCTTATTTGCCAAATTGTAATAAGCTTCTGAAAAGGAATTTATTTTCAAGCTGCTTGGTAACAATTGAATAAAAACTCAAGTTTACATTTTGTTTTAAAAATAATTTGGCTTACAAACTGTTGCACTGTTTATTCATTTTTTTAAATTTTAGAAATGAAGTTTATTAAGTACTTTTAAATATTATAACTGGTCATGAATACACCGATGAAAAACTATGAGAGCTTTAAAAAAATAACTAATGCATTTAAATCTACATCACATATGTACATACGTTGCTTTAAAATTGATACTCAATTCTTCATCGAACTAAACTGAATAATTCACTAAAATATTTCAAATAAATTGTAATGAAAACACTTTTTCAATTCACATTGTATGTGCACAGTATGTGATTCAGTCAATCTACAATCAATATGCTCAAACGAAAAGAAAAAACCGACAGCAGTACGCAAAAAAAAAAAATTTCAATCGTTCAAAATAAAAATACCCTACCTCCTCAGCTCGAAACTCCAAGCCATATGCAAACGTCTCAAGCGCACGATTTCTAATTCCGATCAAACTGACAGCTGCTCCAAAATAAAAAAAAATCCCCGACAACTTACGTGCTAAATAAAACAAAAATAAATCGTCGCGTTATCAAACCCCAGCACAGCTCCAAAACGGCCTCAGTGCGCTGCTGCGCATAGACAAAGAAAACAAAGCGACAAAAAGAGTATAAGTATACTTATATATATCTCTCTCTCTCTCTCTCTCTCTCTCTCTCTCTCTCTCTCTCTCTCTCTCTCTCTGCAGCGCGAGCGACAGTTCCTAATGAAGTGCATAAAACCAAGCGCGTATGGCTGCATTAACAGTCAGCTCTCGGACCTACCCACCTGCCATTGTCCATTCGAACAAAGCGTTTCGCGCAACCACGCAGAATCCTCGTCAAGTTTCAACGCACAACGAAAAGCAAAAAAAAACACATGAAAAATCAATCGTCCACTCCCACACAACACTTAACATTCTCCGAAATTCAGTGACACTGGGTACAATAAAATACTAAAGAAAATTACGTCTCAAGTATACACACATGTCGCACCGGGCCCTCGTTGCAGTCCAGCCTACTCCGAGGCGCAAAAGCGCAATGAGCCGCGGCTGCTGCAGAGCGACGACTATAACCTCTCGGATTATTATAGGGGGATACACACATCACACGCAACTAACTTCCCCTCCTCCTTCTCGGCAATTCGCGAAAAGTCGCATACTCACCGAGTGATTGAGGTAATGCGTCTTGATCACTTCGGTTACTCGATTCGGCTTCGTCTCTTCCGAGTCGGCAAGTCGGTCCTGCTGATAATACTCGAAACGGTGCTGCGGGGCCTTGAAGTCCCAGACCTCCGGGCACAGCATGTTTTCAGCCCCGACTTCGTTGATCTGTATATATACACATATATATATATGTACCTATTCACTTATTGGAGCTGTTTTTTTTAAATGATGTTAAAACACGACACTGCGAATCCGCGGCATGATAACCGCACGACGTCTTTGCCTTTTCCTTGGCGGAAGTGCCGCGCGTGTGTTGCACGGAACGAGAACAGCTGTGCGCGGTAGAAGGGAGGGGGAAGAGCGCTTTTTTTTGTGTTTGGAGGATATAAATTATAGGTATATAGAGCGACCGGCATACCTATTTGCGTTTCAAGTGATTGAGCGAAGGCAATGATTTCTCGCTCGCGCGAATTGATTCACTTTCCCATTTGGTGGCTTTTCCTTTTGTTTGATTTTTTTATGCAGACATGTACTTAACATCGATGGCGCTTTTTTCAAAGTCGCGTGAGTCAGAAGGTGCGGAACGTAGATATATTTCTTTTTTGGACTTTTTGACGGACGCGTGTGTGTATGTATGTACTTATACTTTGACGAGGCATGTGGAAAAGTTGAGGATGGAAAATAATTACGTTGTATTTCCTTCCTCAATGCGCCTCGTTCATTCCAATGGTTTGATCAAAGGGCGAGATATTAGTTTAATGAACGTTCGTGAGTGTATTCGATGGAGGATTTGTATTGTACATAAGATCTCTGGATGCGGATTCAAAACTTTAATTTGTCAAATCGTCAATAATCATGAAGAATAGAGCTCGTGCTCTCGTATCCAAATGTGTCTTTATCTCCTATCTCCTTATGCCAAAAGATACTACCTAAATACTAAAAGTTTTGGTTTTCCAATGCTTTCAGTAAATTCACGCTGCAGTTGCCGTTTGCCAGTGTTACTGAGCATTGTACCTGTTGTTTAGTTGTTTTGTAGCCAACAGTTATTATAGTATGTCAACTCTATCACTCTTATATGAAATGTATAAAGTGCACGTTTTTTCGAAAGCTATATTGCTTTTTTGCGTGCGCGGTTTTCTGCTTTTAATAAACCCACGATTTTATATATTTAAAAAAGATCAAATTTTATGAATACTTAGATTTTTTATTCGAAATATCGGCGTTTTATTGCAGTATCCATTGGAGTAAAGATTGCGTTAATAAATACCTATATCTTTGAAAATCAAGGGAGGATGCCCATGGTATATAGGAAATGTGCCCCCTTCGACTAACCTATGAAACCAAAGCCATCATTTAGAGGACAAAAAAACATGCATTTTCAAAAAAAAATTAACCCCCATACCCCTGGGGAAGCTGAGTTATTCAGCAATTAAGTTTTCA